>JAZAVI010000435.1:0-117124 GCA_036326025.1 Chrosomus eos | reverse complement strand
TAATTTTATATATATATATAGTATTTAAAATAGTATTTCCATTTTGCACAAAGGCAAAACAATTATCAACAAATCATTTGGTATATGGTGCCATACTTGTTACAAAACTTAAAATAAAATTAAAAAAAAAATCTATCAAATCAAATCATCATACATTATATGTATTAAAATGAAATTATTGCAGGTTAATAGTTTTACTTTTTCATATAAGGTTCATGAACAAGTTTTAACTCACTGAGTATTCCTCCATGTTTCCACCTCACAGAAGACCTTCACAATACTTCAGTTATCTGCAAAACACAAAATAATTCATTACAAATAAGCACTCATTACTAAGAATAAAAAAATAAATTCTTACAATATTTGTATATAAAAATTGGATATAAATATATATATAATAATATAATATATATATATATATATATATATATATTATTGTGTGTGTGTGTGTGTGTGTGTGTGTGTGTGTGAATACTCAATTTTGATTGGCTGCAGGGTGTCTATTAACAAGTGATAGAGGACACCCATAGATATATACACTAGATGTCGCCTTGGGGTTCTAAGCATGCTTCAAAAACGCTGCCATCTTGGAACAGCGGTCTTGTCATAGGAAGTAGCTAGGTAACGTTGAATTCATGGATGATGCCGGACTTTTGTGCTGCATATGGATGTTCACATGAATGAAATCTAAAAACCAGACAGCAAGGGATTACATTTCACAAGAATGTGAAATTTTGTACAAATTTATCTGGACTCAATGATAAATACATGTCTGACCGTTGGAACGATCAAAACAACTAGGAAATCGCATTCATGACGATTTATGGTGATTTTATTTCCATTAGACCTTTTCCTACATTGGCGCTGAAGCATTAAAGAGGAGGAGCTCCTGTTCCATGATGGCGGCTCTATTGACGCATTCGTTCCAATGAACTGCCGTAGCCAAGGCAACATCTAGTGATATATCTATGGAGGACACCTAGTAAAGGAGTTCTGGTTTACCGTTCGAAATAAATAAATAAGTGAGTAACCATAGCAACAGGCTGGCTACATCAGCTGTGAGTAACCATAGCAAAAGGCAGTCAAATTATCCGTTTACAATTTAAAAAAACTGAAGGATTCGAGCTAAACACACTATAAATATCTCCAGTTTCTAAATAAACTGTTAGGTGTAACCAGGGAATCTAAGTTATTGTTTGAAAAAACTTTAGATTTCGATTGTTAAACTAATTAAAATATAAACTAATGTTTTAAAAATGTGTTATTTGGCAAGTGACCATGGTATAAGCGGGTTAATGCCCTTCGAGGTTTCCATTGTCTAGGTATTAATGGACTTCGGTGGAGGCAACCTCTACCGCTAACCCTAACCCTACTACAGATTGGCACTAACCACTACATAAGCCTGCTGACTCTAACATAAGAGGCATCTAGTAAGGGTATGCATAGCCTACCTATATATGGGAACTTCAGGGCCCTGATTAATTCAGGCCTGCTATCTAACAACAAAGGTGTAACAAAAGCTCTCTGTGTGCTTGACATTAAGTTACACAGTTTATGGATACATAGTAGAATTCACAATTGTAGTATATTTTTTTAAAGACTGAGGACAATGGTGCAAAAATCCCTGTGTAAAAGCAACTCTCTGTTCTTCCCTACAACTCTATCATTTGATTTGTGTGAGGAGAGTTTCTCAACAACGCACAAATGTATATGCAAAGAAAGAAGGCAGAACTTTTAGTCTCACTGTATTATTGTTGCAACAGGGGTATTTAACAAGCAGCTGGTGTAATTGCACACTAGCTTTTTGCTTCGGAGCCAAGCACTTCGTATGCTGAACAGAGTGAATTTGAAAGCAAGCCTCTTCTGGATCTCTCCACTTTGGTGCGGGCACAGACAGGTGCACATTCCTGTGTGTGTTCACCGTGACCGTTCCCCTGCGTGCTTCAGCACCAAGGAGAGCAGTCTCTAAAAGAGCTTACACAGATAGTTTGCGTCTTTTTCAAGATGACATTCTATCTGTGTGTTTCTGGATATGGTCGTTACCTGGGGTTATGGGATGGTCACGATCGCTGCCTTGTGTGTCTGGGCCTCGAACACGCTGAGGCAGCGTTCGTGGATGAGTCATGTACCCATTGTGGGAAGATGACCATCTCGGAGCTGCGGTCGAGACTCTCGATCCTGCAAAGGGGCGGAGTCCCCGTGCCTGCACCTCGTTCCAACTCCCCTTCGCGGGTTGCTTCAGGCAGTGACACGGGTGACCTGAGGATTACAGTGAGCGCGCTTCCTTCGGGGAACCAACCCCCTAGGAACCCTCATTCCTCTCACGCTCCGCAGCCAGTTGAGTTAACAACCGAACGTGCTGGACCATCCTTCGAGATGTGTACCAGTCGTTTCCTTTGGTGCTCCCCGCGACGACCAGATGTCGATCACTGCATCGGAGGGTGGGTCAGACATCTCTGCGGACGACGGCTCAGAGCCGCTGCCTCCTTCGGGGTGTGCCAGCGATGCCCGAGTCGGACCCAGAGATGATGGCCATGCTTTCCCGGGCCGCCAACAGGATCGGGCTCGAGTGGAACCTCCACCGTGTCCCGAGCCCTTGAGGCTGGATGATTGGTATCTTGGGGTGGTGCGCGCTGGTTCAGCAACCCTCCCCAGTGTCTTTCTTCCCGGAAGTGCATGAGGAGCTCATAGGGATGTGGATGGCATCTTTTACTGCCAGAAACCGTCTCGGTGGCTCCTCCTCCCTCATCACCCTTGATGAAGGGGCAGCTAAGGGATACACGCGCATCCCGCCAGTGGAGCGGGCCGCTGCAATGCAGCTGTGCCTCAACTCCACTTGGAGTGAGGAACCGTGTCTTCCTTCCCAGGCCTGTAGGTTCTCGTCTGACCTTTTTCGACGAGGCCTACAAAGCCTGTGGGGAAGCTGCCTCTGCCATGCACGCCATGACATTGCTGCAGGTCCATCAGGCCAAAGCACTGAAGGACCTGCACGAGGGTGGTCATGATCCACAAGTTCTCCAAGAACTCGTGCCGCGGCGGACCTCGCGCTTCGTGTGAAGAAGGTAACCGTGTGGTCAGTGGGTCGTGCGATGTCCACCTTGGTGGTCCAGGAACGCATTCTCTGGCTGTGTCTGGCCGACATGAGGGAGACCGACAAGATCAGGTTCCTTAACTCCCCCGTGTCCCAGACCGGCCTCTTCGGCGACGCGGTTGAGAACTTCGCCCAGCAGTTCTCGGCTGTACAGAAGCAGACTGAGGCCATCAGACACATCCTGCCGCGGCGGTCAGCTGCTGCCTCCACCCCACCGCCTGCGGCTCCTCGGTCTGCTCCTCGCCGTGGGCGTCCTTCTGCGTCTGCCCCTGCTCCCGCGCCGCAGCTGCAGCCTCCATCTAAACGGCGCCGTGGAGCCAGTCGCAGGCAGGGCGCCCCGCCCGTCCAGGCCCCCGCCAAGAAGGGGCGGCAAAGCCAAGAGTAAGCGGCCCTAGGACGGGCGACCCAGAGATGGAAGGGACTGCTCGCAAGGAGTGCTCCCTCCCCCGGAAGAGGGCCGGGTGGTAAATCCTTTGATTCATTTTGTTTGTGTTCCGCCGCTGGCCTTTAAACCAGCGGTACACAAATTTTCAATAAAAGAGCAGTTTCTATCATCTCTGGGTCCGAAGGAGACCTGGAGAGCAGTGGGGGGACGGAATCCTCACCACTCTCATCCGCCTCTTCTTTCGCCAGCCGGCAGCTGTGTACGGTCCGAGAACACCACCGAGCCGGCTCCCGCACCTCCTGCCCCGTGGAACCAGGTAAGTGCTGCAAAGCACACTCAGACCCCGCTACGGGCCGCCTCCCAGAGAGAGCCTCCCGAGCCGCGTCCCTGTGTTCCACCTCGCTGCCCCACTCCGGGTACGCCTACGGTCCCTTTGGTCCTGCTTGAACGGTCTCTGCGAGCCTGGTTAGCACTCCCCAGTCCGTCTCGCTGGATCATTCGAACCATCAGGCTCGGCTATGCGATTCAGTTCGCCCGGCGTCCCCCGAAGTTTCGGGCCATCCACTCCACTACAGTGAGAGCAGCCGATGCCCATGTCTTGCGTGCGGAGGTCGCAGTCCTACTGGCGAAGGATGCGATAGAGCCGGTCCCTCCAGCCGATATGAGGTCAGGGCACTACAGTCCCTACTTCACTGTACACAAGAAATGTGGTGGGTTACGACCGATCTTGGATCTGTGAGTTTTGAATCGGAGCCTCCACAAGCTACCGTTCAAAATGCTCATGCAGAGACGCATGTTCGAATGCATCCGTCCCCGAGATTGGTTTGCAGCAATCGACCTGAAGGACGCGTACTTTCATGTCTCGATTCTTCCTCGACACAGGCCGTTCCTGCGCTTTGCGTTCGAGGGTCGAGCATATCAGTAAAAAAATCTTACCCTTCGGGCTGTCCCTGTCCCCCCGTGTCTTCACGAAAGTCACGGAGGGGGCCCTTGTTCCCATGAGAGAACAGGCCGTTCGCATCCTCAACTATCTCGATGACTAGCTCATACTAGCACACTCTCGAGATCAGCTATGCGAACACAGGGACCTCGTGCTCAGGCACCTCAGCCAGTTGGGTCTTCAGGTCAACTGGGAAAAGAGCAAACTCTCCCCTGTGCAGAGGATCTCTTATCTCGGTATGGAGTTGGATTCGGTCGCTCAGACAGCGCGCCTCACAGAGCAGCGTGCTCAGTCTGTGCTGGACTGCTTGAACACGTTCAAAGGCAGGACGGCGGTCCCACTGAAATTCTTTCAGAGGCTCCTGGGGCATATGGCAGCCGCAGCAGCGGTGACCCCGCTCGTCCTGCTTCATATGAGACCGCTTCAGCACTGGCTTCACGGCCGAGTCCCGAGATGGGCGTGGCATCACGACACTCACCGCTCTACGCTCCCGTCGCATGTCGCAACTCGCCCGCCATCTCCTCCTCTGGAGTCAGAAGCATCTGAGGTCGCTTCAAGCCATGTATGTCCCCGGCGTGCTCAACCGTGTGGCAGACGAGCTATCACGAGCTGTGCTTCCGGGAGAATGGCGACTCCACCCCCAGGCGGTTCAGCTGATCTGGAGAGAGTTCGGGGAGGCTCAGGTAGACCTGTTTGCCTCCTCAGATACCTCCCACTGCCAGCTGTTTTACTCCCTGACCGAGGGAACACTCGGCACGGACGCACTGGCACACAGCTGGCCCCGGGGCCTTCGCAAATATGCGTTTCCCCCAGTGAGCCTACTTGCGCAGACACTGTGCAAAGTCAGGGAGGACGAGGAGCAGGTCCTTCTGGTGGCTCCCTATTGGCCCACCCGGACTTCGTTCCCAGAACTCATGCTCCTCGTGACAGTCCCTCCCTGACAGGCCCATTCCTCTGAGGAAGGATCTTCTGACTCAGAGACGGGGCACCTTATGGCATCCGCGCCCAGACCTCTGGAAACTCCATGTCTGGTCCCTGGACGGGACGCGGAGGTTCTAGGTGACTTACCCCCAGAGGTACTTAACACCATCACTTTTTTGCTTTCCTTCCTCCACCATCAAAGTACATGCTGCCGCTATTTCAGCTTATCACGGATACATAGATGGCAAGACAGTTGGAAAGCACGATCTAGTCGTCAGGTTTCTTAGGGGGGCGAGACGATTAAATCGTC
Organism: Chrosomus eos; assembly: GCA_036326025.1. Classification (NCBI taxonomy): domain Eukaryota; kingdom Metazoa; phylum Chordata; class Actinopteri; order Cypriniformes; family Leuciscidae; genus Chrosomus; species Chrosomus eos. Next base: position 111,477 of record JAZAVI010000435.1, on the reverse strand, counting down.
CTCGCGAGACGCGAGACGATTAAATCGTCCTCGACCCCCCTCTATACCCTCTTGGGATCTTTCCCTGGTGCTTCGAGCACTTCAGGATGTTCCCTTTGAGCCTCTGCAGTCAGTAGACTTAAAGCTTCTTTCCATGAAGACTTTGCTGCTGGTTGCACTGGCCTCTGTCAAGAGGGTAGGAGACCTGCACGCATTTTCAGTCGACAAATCGTGCCTGGAGTTCGGGCCGGGTGACAACCATGTGGTACTAAGACCCCGGCCTGGCTATGTGCCCAAGGTTCCTACCACTCCCTTCAAAAACCAGGTAGTGAACCTGCAAGTGCTGCCTTTGGAGGAGGCAGACCCAGCCCTGTCTTTGCTCTGTCCCGTTTGCGCTCTGCGTATGTACGTGGACAGAACTCAAAGCATCAGGACCTCAGACCAGCTCTTTGTCTGTTACGGAGGCCAGCAGAAGGGAAAGGCTGTCTCCAAGCAGAGGATGGCCCACTGGATAGTGGATGCCATCGCCTTGGCTTACCAAGTACAGGGCGTGCCCTGCCCGCTCAGGTTGCATGCACACTCCACGAGAGGCGTTGCATCCTCCTGGGCGCTGGCACGTGGGTCCTCGCTAACAGATATCTATAGAGCTGCGGGCTGGGCGACACCTAACACGTTCGCTAGATATTATAGCCTACGTGTAGAGCCGGTCTCCTCCCGTGTTCTCACCCTAGACGGATAGAAGCACTGAGAGATCTGGCTCTGTCGGCTTGCTGCACGCTACTGTGCACCCTTATTGCTTCAGAGTAGAAACCTGTCGAGTCCTCCAAAACCCCTCGGCCCGGACTTGCCGGAGCGTCCGGCGCCAGGCCCTTATCCGCTGAATCCTTGAGAACCGGATCTGGGCTTGGTTCCATATGTGTGACCCTACGGGGATCCGTGTATATTCTCCACGGCTGCTCCTATCGGAAGCCTGTGTCTTCCCCTTGGGCTAAGTCACCCTTTATTTCATATGCAGTACAGCCTTCGGGCTAGTCCATATGTATTTCCACATAACTCTTTGAAGAAGTGGTTTCCGCAGTGTTCCTTCCTAAACAGAAAAGGCACGCTTTCCCAGTGTTATCCAATATCTCACTGTATGGGTTATCACAGAACAACAGTGTCAGATTCACTCTGTGTAAGCCTCCTCCTATCGTCCTTCCAGGCAAGAAGGTGTAGAGGCTTGCACGGGGCGCTGGATGGGGTGCAGCAGCTGTGGCGCTTTGGTAGGGATTCCTATTGGTCAGTCATGACCTACGTTGTAGTGACTGACCGATAGGGAACGTCTCGGTTACATTTGGTAACCCTCGTTCCCTGAGGGAGGGAACGGAGACGTAGGTCCCGTCGCCACATCTGCTGCCGCCCGCCGGGGCAGCCAGCTTTTTCAGGCTTGACTCCTCAGCAAAAAACTAGTGTGCAATTACACCAGCTGCTTGTTAAATACCCGCGCTGCGAGGCTGCACAGCTGTTGCAAATTATTGCACGCCAATGTGTATTGGCTTGTTTTAGTTTCACTCGAAGTACATTTGCCTCTCTAGCGAGATTCCTATTGGTCAGTCATGACCTACGTCTCCGTTCCCTCCCTCAGGGAACGAGGGTTACCATATGTAACCGAGACGTTTTGAGCAGTATAAGTAGCGCTTGCTTGTCGTTTCTACAAACATGCATACAGTTTTAAGTTTACATAGTGTTCTCACGCCCGCGCTACGCGTAAAAAGATATATAAAAGCATAGTAATTATAATCAGTAATTATGCCCCCAATGAAATAAAACCTTGCTAATCTGATTCGATCTGATGTAGTCGCGTTGGCAAGGTTGATAGAGCTTGTTCATCTAGTGGTAGTGGTGACATTATCACCTGTCATTTTTGCTTTGGGAGCTGATGTCCAAATATGGTAACGGGTGGGACATTTCCATCACAAGCTTAAGGTTTTTGGTCCAATCACAAAGTACTGGATCGCTGGCCAATCAGAGCACACCACGCTTTTAGAACGATGAGATTTGTAAAAATCAACACGTTTCAGAAAGGGGGGGAGCAACAATAATGTACAGTATGTATAAAATAATCACTTTTTTAACCTAAAACCGCGTAAACACATTGCATTAAACCAAAAACACAAAATAATGTTCTTTTCAGAACCATCATAAGACCAGGCGCGGATTTATGGGTGGGCCTGGCTGGTCACGTGGCCACCCAGCTTGAGAGGTGGCCCACCCAATCAGATTAATAAAAAAAATTACATTTTGAATTTTAATAATAATAATAAATGAATTAATAAAGAATTTCATTTAAAACTACGGCCATATACGGCCCGCCAAACACTTTATATGAAATATGACAAGCGTAGAGCGCCTCCATCTCTGGCTCAGCGCCAGCCAATGCGCGAACGCAGATTTGGATCTGGCAGTTATGTCATGTCACTGTACATATTTTGTCCAGACTTTGACACCCTTGCAAGGAGAGGGGACGAGGGTCATTGTTCACATCAACACCATGTCTTGGAAAGACAAAGACTAAGGGCCCGTTCACATATCGCAACTTTTGCGCGCTCAAGTTTATTTCAAATACGCACTCATAATGGAAGCGATGTGGTCGTGATAGACGTGGTCAGGCGTGATTGACTGGTCAAAAGCGTGCGTTTCGACAGCCAAGGGATGCGCAATTTGCCATAAAAGCGCGCGTTCTTAACGTGCGCTTTGTGGTTTTTGCATCAAACCTCGACGTGTGATCTGCAATTTAAATGAGATTGTTTCTGTCTGCAGGTGTTTTTTGCCTTATAAGTGATTTTGTAACAAAAAAAAGAAAAACAACTCTCGGTTAGCCTACAACTTCGAAAGCTCGGCCGAACAGCTGATCATGGCGGTTTTTATTTCTCATCTCCATAAATATAGCCTATCTAGTAATAAAGCTAATACAAGGGCTAGAACTCCTTGTCTGACACCGTAGATTCAGGCCCACCTCGACTTAATCCAGGCCCACCAATCTGTCACATTCTGCATCCGCCACTGCATAAGACCCCTTTAAAGCACCGTGTTTGAGGAGTGCGCATGTGTGAACATGCTCTATTACGCAATAACGAGCCTATGATTGAATCTGGAAATAAAGCAAAATAACTGAGAAAAATGAGAAATAGTCCTCAGATATCATGTCTGTATCAAAACATCTAGCGTTAATTCCATCTCAAACAGTTTAATTAAAAGTAGTTTTTACTCCACCACCTGCGTGACATCATTAACCAACGTGGTTGAAGACCAATTTGCGACAATATGGTTTCGGAAACAGTCGAAACTAGCTAGGTGATTTCTTTAACGATGCATCGTACTATAGTAGTAAAGCAGAGTTACATCAGTGTATGCATGCTCATGTCCCACTGCCTCAAAATGTTCTCTGAAGTCTCATTATATCTGTAGAAAATAAAGTTTTATCTTCCCTCTCGAGTGTCAGGCACAAATCAGAGACTCACTCAATTAGAATTACAATTAGGTTTTTCAAATTAAAGTAGATATGAATTCCCTCAATCATGATGCAGCATTTACAATTCACTTAAAACGTATTTTGTCACACGCAGACCAATCAAGGTTAAAAAATAAAAACTTTTAGTAATGAGTTGTTTTGCACCAAAAATACCTTCATACAAACTGTAGAATAATGTCCCACATACATTCATTCGCACTATTCCACTAGCCTTATCTTGTTGCAGTTCTGTCCGAAGCCTGTGTGAGTATATAATATGCATACACTTTAAAAAGAGATGTGTTATAAAACACATGGTTGATGGTATTTTGACACATGTTGTTTAGAATTTTAAAAGGTTACTGGATAGAATAGCACTGGGTGGAGGGCATTGAAAAAAAGAGGTATATTTTAAATGGTATCCCATAAAAGAAAAGCCCATAAATCAATACAATAAATTCAAATAAATAAATAAAACATGAATTTTTAAAACCTTAAAGATTAAAACGTATTTTTTTGTCAGCCAATCACTTCATGCCTCTTGTCTTTTTCAAAAGCTGCATCCACTGCGCTTTAACTTGTTATTACAAACCAGATTGACTGTGTTTCTGGCAGAAATGGACAGAAACTCTTATTGATTTCAAACAAACTCTTTATGTAACGTCACAGGACTGCTTGAAAACAAGTTAACAATACGTTTCTGTGTTCATCCAAACACAATCATCCTCAAGTGTAAAAACGAATCGGTTACCTAACGTAACCTCGGTTCTCTCTAGATGAGGGAACGAGTATTGCGTAAGCTAGCTTACGCTACGGGAAAGATTTCATCTTTCTGAGAAATTGAAGCCAAAAAATTATCCTATAATTTGTATCCATTGTCAACGCAGTTCAGCTGCAGCAGACCATGAGAGGGCTAGCTAGCCGCTCATTGGTTCGCTCACGGAGAACTGCTTAAGCCTATGAGGAAGCGCGAGTAAACCCGCGACCAATGAGAGTCTGACTCGCTCTCATTACGTCACCGCCCGCCGAAACGGGTGTGGACGAGACTATAAATACCCCGAAATAGGCTGAATACTCTGGTTTTTTCATGTACTGAAGCGAAAATCGCTAGTAGCACAAGCACGGCCAGGAACGCAATACTCGTTCCCTCATCTAGAGAGAACCGAGGTTACGTTAGGTAACCGATTCGTTCTCTTACGAGAGGTTCTCTCGTATTGCGTAAGCTAGCTTACGCTACGGGAACACCTGGTCAACGCCGTGCGTGCTAAGCATCCACTATTAGTCCCAGGGGGGACCCCGGGGAACTCTATAAGTGGGAATGAATAAATGTACCTGTGACAAAGGGCCAGCGGAGCGGGCCGGTGATTGTGTAGTACATAAGCACATGATAGAGAGGGACAGAGCGAACTCGGTCTGTGTAATTAACCCCCTACAGTGCAGCTCAACCAGAAGAGCTGAAAACACACTAGACTGCTAGTAGTTTTGCCTGCAAGGCGGGTACTTCCAGATTGTAAAATCTGACAAAGGTGGAGGGGGAAGCCCATCCTGCTGCCACGCAAATGTCGTGAATGGAAATTCCGCTGGACCATGCCCACGATGAGGCCATGCCTCTCGTGGAATGAGCCCTAATGCCCAGAGGGCATGGCAGGTCTTTAGATGCATATGCTGCCGCAATGGCATCAACAATCCATCTGGATAGGGACTGTTTCGAGGCGGCCAACCCTTTGGTGCGCCCACCGAACGAAACAAAAAGCTGCTCGGATCGTCTGACCGGAGCAGTGCGAGTAACGTATAATCTCAGGGCCCTGACCGGACATAGGAGATTAGAATCAGATTCGCTATCGGATGCAGGCAGAGCCGATAGGGATATAACTTGTGCCCTGAACGGGGTGCCGATCGCTTTGGGGACATAACCATGCCTAGGTTTGAGAATGACTAAGGAGTCATTAGGCCCAAACTCGAGACAGGACGCGCTGATGGACAGCGCGTGTAGGTCTCCCACCCGTTTTACTGACGCGAGCGCGAGTAGAAAAACGGTCTTTAGCGACAGGTACTTTAGGTCCACGGTGTTTAACGGTTCGAATGGGGGGGCTTTCATAGCATCAAGAACTATGGAAAGGTCCCAAATCGGCACTGAAGGGGGGCGTGGGGGGTTCATCCTTCTAGCTCCCCTGAGGAAGCGGACGACCAACCCATCTTTGCCCAGTGACTGGCCGCGCCGGGGTTCAGCAAACGCCGCGACGGCTGCCACATACACCTTAAGAGTGGACGGGGATCTGCCCTTGTCCAGCATCTCTTGGAGAAAATTTAGCAAGGAGGGAACCTCGCATAACCGTGGGTCCAAACCCTTTTCGGTGCACCACTTTGAGAACACAGACCATTTTGACGCATAGAGCCTTCTAGTAGAAGCCGCTCTAGCCTGTATGATCGTGTTTAACACTCCTTCTGGCAAAGCAACGGGTAGTTGTTGAGCACCCACGCGTGTAGCGCCCAGCGCTCTGGGTGGGGATGCCAGATCGTGCCACGAGCTTGGGAGAGGAGATCTGCTCTGACTGGAATGGGCCACCGCGCTGTCTGAGACAGCTGCGTGAGCTCCGGAAACCAAGTCTGACCCTCCCAGCGCGGGGCTATGAGGAGCACCGAGTGCTGCGTTTCTCTGATTCTCTGAAGCACCTGTGGTAGCAGAGAGACCGGAGGGAAAGCATAAAGCGGGCGGCTGGGCCAGGTCTGGGCTAGCGTGTCCTCGCTCCTTGAGAAAAATATTGGGCAGTGGGTGTTCTCCGCCGAGGCGAAGAGGTCCACCTCTGCTCTGCCGAATAAACGCCACAGTTTCTGAACTGTAAGAGGATGCAGGGACCACTCCCCGGGGGGAATGGGGTTCCTGGACAGGCTGTCTGGACCGTCGTTCAGATGTCCCGGCACGTGCGTCGCTCTGAGCGAGAGCAGGTGACACTGAGACAAACCAAGATGCGTTCTGTCAGCTGGAAAAGATTCCTGGATCTGACTCCGCCCTGACGGTTTAGATAAGAGACCACGGCTATATTGTCCGAACGGATCAGCACGTGGTGGCCCTGAATGCGCGGGAGAAAACGCATGAGCGCGTTCTCGACCGCCAACATCTCCAAACAGTTTATGTGTAGGAGGCTCTCTTGAGCTGACCAGGGGCCGAAGGCCGGTGAGCCCTCGCAGACCGCTCCCCAACCCGTGTTGGAGGCGTCTGTCGAGATGACTTTTCGGCGTGAAACTGTCCCCATGGAAACGCCCCGCTGAAACCATTCTGCCACAGACCATGGCTGCAGAGCTGTGATACAGGTCTGCGTTACCTTTATCAGCTGGCGACCCGTGGTCCACGCTCGGTGAGACACACGGCTCTTCAACCAAAGCTGAAGCGGGCGCCTGCGCAGTAACCCCAGCTGGAGTACCGCGGAGGCTAAGGGCCATCCAACCCAACGCTCTCTGAAATGTTTTCAAAGGCGTGAGTCTGTTCATCTGAAAAGATGCGGCGAGACGCTGCACACGGTGCGCGCGCTGCGTTGACAGACGCGGCGTCATCGTGACCGAGTCCAGCTCTATACCCAAGAAGGAAATAGTCTGACTGGGTTGTAGTACGCTCTTTGTCCAGTTGACAGAGAGGCCCAAAGCTTTCAGATGGTCGAGGAGAACTGTACGATGAGACAGTAACTCTCTCTGAGATTGTGCCAAAATCAGCCAATCGTCCAAGTAGTTCAGTATTCGCAGCCCCTGACTCCGCAGGGGGGCGAGCGCCGTATCCATGCACTTCGTGAACGTACGGGGTGCTAGGGATAGGCCGAACGGCAGGACGGTGTATTGATAAACCTGGCCTTCGAAGGCGAAACGTAAGAATGGCCTGTGAAGGGGATTTATCTGGATCTGAAAGTATGCATCTTTTAGATCTAGTGATATGAACCAGTCCCCCTGGCGCACATGCGCGAGGAGTTTTCTGATAGTGAGCATTTTGAATGGTCTCTTCATGAGAACTTTGTTCAGAGATCTGAGGTCTAATATTGGTCTGAGACCGCCGTCTTTCTTGGGGACAAGAAAATAACGGCCGTAAAACCCCGACTCGCTCATAGCGAGAGGCACTCTCTCTATAGCCTTTTTGCACAACAGAATTGCTATCTCTGAACGGAGCAGCGTCACTGCTTCTGGGTTCACAGTAGTTTCTAGCCGCGCTCGGAAGCGAGGAGGGCGGCGGCGAAACTGTAAGCGATAGCCTAGCTTTATTGTGTTTAACACCCACTGGGAGATTCCCGGGATAGCTTCCCACGCTTTGAAGCGTGACGCTAGGGGGTGAATGGCTACATGGTCCCCGTCGCTGCATAGTGTTTACAACAGCGGGACTTACACTCGGAGAGGAGTTTATGGGCCCTGTAACAGAGTGAGCAGAGGAGAGACGCGCACTAGACCCCGAAGCCGCCGCCAGGCGCCGCCATTTGCGCCATGTGGAATTTCAGCCGCCGCCAGCCAATAATTTCGTAAGCCAAATTGAGCCGCCATCTGATAAAGTTTGGCTGAGCCGGCTAGAATTATTTGTATCAAATAATAATTATATCACATAGAGACATACACACACGAAATGTAACAATACACGAGATCTATTTTCCCTCTGGATTCATAACAGTAACAGCACAGTCTTGTGCTCGTTGCTACGAGGGGTGACATGCTGACTCGCGATCTTCGCAGTAGACGCGCAAGAGAGAAATGCACATTTTATACGGATTACATAAGAAGAGAGTAGTAGGCTAGTCTGTTTTCTTTCGTTTTGAATTGTTCTGTTTAAAAGTAGACATGTCTGTGAGGCAAGTAACCTAGGTTAGGCTTCCTTTATACGCCGACTTTCGGTTCATATGAGACGAGCTCCAGTTCACGCGCTGGCGTTTCGTAATAATCTACCGTCTGCTATATTTAATTATTATGTATTAAATCCAGGCAATTGGTTGATAAAAAATAGATTGAAATTAAGATACAATTAATACAAAACGAAATTCATTTTAAAGAAAGGTTTTGTGCTTTCTGTTTAATGTTTTTGTGAAAGTTTTAAAGCATCTTTAGTGCCGCTTTCAGAGCGCTCACGTCCGTAACGGCGAACTGTCATCGTGTACCATTGTTTTTTCCTCATTTAAATGCGAACACTAAAAATAAAATAAAATAAAATGAATATTTTGTTCTGTGGAGACTGAAAGCCAACCCTTCTTCATCCGATGCGTAGCCTAGTATTACTTTGGTTTGCGCAGTGTAATTCACATAATTACTAAACAATATTTTAGGCCTATAAAATTCAGCCCATATAAATGTGCATTTTCTAAGCTTAGAAAATGGACAACATTCATTTAATTCTAATCATAATGTAACATTATTGCGAAATTGATTTCTTATAGGCTATTTGCTATTAGTAGTCTATAGTAAATCCTTATGTTTTTATCCAACTAGGCTATGTGTGGGCCTTATGTAAAATACGGGACAAATCGCGTCCGTTATTGATTTGATTTTACCCAGACTTTTGTTAAATCTTCCGGGCATGGTTGCACAAACGCCTGAATCAAAGATTGATGTTATGAACCAAATATTCAGGAACGGAGAGATTTATAGCACTGGACGTGATTACTGCAGTAACAAACCACCGTTTCCACATTGATAATTCACGACGCATGCTTCAGTGTAGGCTATATTGAAGGGAAATGTGCAAAACCTTGTCCAAAATAATAATGATAACAGTGTGTGTTTATATTAAGGTGAGACATGGCAGGCAAAAACATCGTTTTTTTATTTTTACTGGTCAATTTGCTATTTTTGGATATTTGTCTTCAATAACAGGTCTTCTTTCAGACTTGTGGTGAAAAAAAAAAACGAAATACACATTTAGCTCTTTTAGCCTACTACACTTCGTCTGTTTGCGTCTGTAGATTTCTCATAAATTCAACAAAAGTTTGCGTTCTTAATCAGTGATGGCAGCTTCAGCCATTTGCAGCTATGAAAAGTTTGGCGGCTGCAGCAGCCATTTAGGTTTTGGCTGAGCCGGCTAGCCAGCCAATAACTTCACCAGCCAGCCATTATTCTCAAAACAAATGGCTTCGGGCTCTAACGCGCACACGGGCTTGTGGGCGCGCTTATGCACTCTGAGACTCGAGCGGGCCTGGCCCGCTTTATGAGAGTGGACTCTGTGTGAGACAGGGGAACTGAAGTGCTTTTGTGTATGAGTGAAGACAGTGTTGCGGGCACATTTCGTACACAAGAGGCTTTTATGCTCTTTTTGAGATTTCTGTGGGTCGCCGTGAAAACGGCGTTTGTGCTCATGCAAGCGGGAAGGGAGACCGGCTTGGTTATGGCAGAAAACACTGCTGTAGTAGCCGCCTGGGCGGGGACTAACAGAGGGCGAGACTTTGACGGCGGTCCGGCCGCAGCGGGAGAGCGCCGTCTTTTTCTTCTCAGCTGTGCTAGGCAGACTTTGGTTGCTCAGGTTTCAGCGCGATTCTAGGCGAGGCCCCGAGGAGGCGGCGGTCTGTGACGGCTGTCAGAGCGGGAACGCGGGCGGCTGCCCTGGCGTCGCTGACCAGTCTGGTTGTGCGCTGGGGTGGGGCTCGTGCAGGAGGCTGATCACGTGGGCGGCCTGCAGAGGAGCTAGCGCGACGAGGCAGAAAGAGGTTCATGGCCTGAGAAGCTTTCTGTACTTCGGAAAAGCGGTCGACGATACCCGTGACGGCAGATCCGAAGAGGCCGGCTGGAGAGAGCGGGGCGTTGAGAAAAGCGGCACGCTCAGAATCTCCCATGTCGGCGAGAGTGAGCCATAGGTGTCTCTCAGACACACAGATGGCGGCCATGCATTTCCCCAGGGCTAGAGCAGCAGACTTTGTGGCGCGAAGGGCAAGATCCGTGGCGCGAAGGGCAAGATCCGTGGCGCTCCTCAAATCCGCAACAGAAGGGGGATTCTTCCCGCTCTCATCCCACTCACGCAGCAAGTCACCTTGTAGAATTTGCAGCATGGACATGGAGTGAAGTACAGACGCTGCCTGGCCGGCGGCTGAATATGCGCGGCCGTGAAAACTTGAAGTCGCTCTGCAGGCTTTAGAAGGAAGCACAGGTGATGAGCGCCATCTAGCAGAGGGCGGGCATAAGTGTGCGGCGACCAAGTGTTCGACAGGTGGAATGGAGAGATAGCCCTTCTCTGCGGCTCCGTCCACAACGCGGAGCGGGGTGGAAGAGTCAGAGCTAGATCTGGCAGAGAGCGGGGCATTCCAGGACTTTGAGAGCTCTGCTTGCAGCTCGGGCAGGAAGGGCGCAGCCCGTTTGGCAGCGGGAGTCGAGCGCTGGCGGAAGTAGCTGCCGTCCATGCGGTTGATGGTCTGCTCGGGGGGAGGAGACCAATCGAGGCCAAGGCGCTCGACGGCCTGTGTGAGGAGGCGCATTAGTTCTTCCTCAATACCAGCGCGAGTCCTGGAAGATTCACGGTTCGAGGAGGCCTGAGAACCGGACCATTCCTCACTGTCGGAAGCGAGAAGCGAGCATGTGTCCTTGATGTCCGCGGCGTCATCGGAGGCAACAGAGCGGCCACTCGGCGGCAGCTGTTCGTCCGGAAGCGGCGGAGAAGGAGAGCGGGAGGCTACAGGCTCCGGCGGAATGAACGCTTCTCGCTGGGGCTCCGGCGGCCTCTGAGAGCGGCGTTTCTTCTTCCGCGGTGAAGTCAGAGGCGGCTTGGGAGCATTTTTATACATTTATATCTTTTTAGACATCTTTAAAAAGACGCTCGCTCTTTTAGATACAAAAGGATAGACTTTCTGAGTAAAGGATACACTCCGTCGGATGGCGCTAGCTCGCAGGACGGCTGAAGGTGGCGAAGACGGCCGGCTTCCTCAGTCTCCCAGACGCTCGCTAGAGATGCCTTCTCGACGACGGCGGCTTCTCTCTCAGGATCAGCAGATGCAGGTAGCGTCACTGAAGAATGAAAAAATCAGAGTATTCAGCCTATTTCGGGGTATTTATAGTCTCGTCCACACCCGTTTCGGCGGGCGGTGACGTAATGAGAGCGAGTCAGACTCTCATTGGCCGCGGGTTTACTCGCGCTTCCTCATAGGCTTAAGCAGTTCTCCGTGAGCGAACCAATGAGCGGCTAGCTAGCCCTCTCATGGTCTGCTGCAGCTGAACTGCGTTGACAATGGATACAAATTATAGGATAATTTTTTGGCTTCAATTTCTCAGAAAGATGAAATCTTTCCCGTAGCGTAAGCTAGCTTACGCAATACGAGAGAACCTCTCGTAAGAGAACACATGAAGTAACAAATATACACTAAAGTCACATGTAACATGAAACAAGAAACACGTGTGGCTGACGTGGATTTTGCCTGCGATTCTTTTGTCTTTTTTTCGGTTTCAAATACATTTTTATATTGTCCATTTATATTTTCATTAGATTCTTGAAAAGTTACGATATTAAAGGCAAAAAAAAAAAAAATAAATAAATAACCCCATAGTTCCACATGGCCATAAAGTCACTCTTTAGCCTTGCAACAGAATCACACATCTCTGTGGAAACGCGTCAGTAATATCTGGGTCACTAAAAGATTGTAATAATAACAATCACCGAAATCAAAGTTTCAAACCAAATCAAGTCTGGGCTTTCGAATGATAAATCATATGTGTTTTACCCAAAGAGTTGTTGAGAACTCGACTCGTGTACATTTATGATTCTTTAAATGCTATTAAATGTCTGATCGGTGCAGATATCTGTATTCAGGAATAAACAGGAGATCTGCTACAGCGATCTGTCACGCGCCACATTAAATCACATCAAAACAACATTTAATGTTTTAATTTCTTGATAAAAATGGCATAGTTTGTGACTGTTTTTAGAAAGTATAACATAACAAAAAACAGGCACACGCAAAAAAAAAAAAAAAAAAAAATATATATATATATATATATATATATATATATATATATATATATATATATATATATATATATATATATATATTGTCAAGTTTCTCTACAAAGGGCTCATTTTGAGTAAAAATAATATATAGGCCTAGACTCTAATCATAGCTAATCACGAGATCGCGCTTATTTCTATTCCAAACAAAGTCTAATATATATCAAGTGTCCCTGGTTTCGGTTTGTCAGGTTTTCGGTGCCTCATTACTTAATCTTCACCAATTAAATCTCAAATAGGCCTACACAGTTATTCCGCACTGTACACTAGTAACCCGTTACACTAGACTAACCTGGTTGCAGTCTTGATCGAAGATCTTCTGTATTTTGCGTCCTGATGAAAAATGAAACTTGAGCTTGAAGTCCACGAGTGGAAACGGAGAAACTCTCGAGTTTTAAAGCGCGACGATAGAAACTAAATTATACTTAACACACGGAACTGATGTATTCGATTTAGTTTTAAAAAATTTTCGTAATATAAATAAAAGGCAAACAAGGTCTAAATCGATGAAAATTAATCAAAATGAACAACAGCAAACTTTCAATGTTCCACCAATTCTCTTCTTTCTTCTTTCTCTCTGAGTCCCGCCCCAAAAGAGGAAGAACAAAAGAACAGCAGGCAGAACAAAATACACATGCAAACAATGTTTCAAGATGTATATTGACTAGTTTAGTTAAGTTTAACTCTTTCCTTTTCATTGTATGTCAGTGTATTAAATGCAGTGATGTTTCTTTGCGTGCAATAATAATTAAAAAAAATCATTCCCATTATCATGGATATTAATCCCCAAATTCTTCTGCTATATGTGTTCAGGTTATTACAGGGATCTGCAGTTACACTAAGCATAGACGCAGTCTGAGCTAAACATTGCAACTGAAGAATAAACAGGGTTATTACCTGCATTACATTTGTTCTTGACACAGTGTCTAATCTGCAGATACTTCCAATAGTTTCCTTTGCTCCCAATATTATATTTTTTCACCAAATCTGAGTATGACATAAAATCCAATTCTCACACATATCCACAATTACAAGTACACATTAACCTATTTCAGGGTTATTTCATAATGATGTTTATAATGTGATGTCACACTTTATGAATTTTGTTCCAAACATGTTTTGACTGTATTGTCAATGGCACGGGTCTGTTTACTTCTGAAAGCACTCAGCCTTCTTAGTGCATTTCATTATTACCTTTGTTTGTAGCACAGACAGACAGAACAGTTCCTGAAGACGAAAACGGTGTTGTCATGTTTGCATATACTTCCAGGATGCACGTTAATGAAGTCATGGGCTGTCGCCAGTCAATAGGATTGCTGTGATATGATAGTGATTTCAGACACCTGTTACGCCTGAGACGTTCCCCAATGCGTCAATCGACGTAGTGTGAATTCCCTTTTGAAAGGGAACTTGTTTATGAGTCAACAGTCTAAAGAAGAAAGATTCAGTGGAATTGCCATTTAGAGCCGCTTCCTAAAGGCAGAGCACTAACCGCTTTCACGCACTTCAACTGTTGAAACGGCTGTTTTCTGTTTTGTTTTTTTTCTGCTCATTTCCTGTGCCACTGCATTATGCTTCAAGTTTATGTAATAGTACTTTAATTTTCTTTTTATTCAGTGTTTGCCATAATTGACACAAAATGCTCTCGTGTCATGGCAACATCATGATGTGTGAAGATGATATGTGATTGCCCGACAGATAGAAAACTGGAAAGTTGAGGTCTTTATCCCCTTTTGTTCTGCATATCATGACAACGCTCTTCTTAGCATTATACTGCACATCATATTTGAGTCCATAATCAGAACATATATTCAGCAACTGTTGAAATCCAGCACTGCTAGGAGAAACAATAGCCAGATTATCGTCATACATACAATTATTTATTAAAGCGTTACCAATCATACAACCATCATTTGCCTCTAGTTGTTCTGGGGTGGTGATGGCGCAGTGGATAAGACACATGCCTATGGTGAGACCCATGTGTCCCTGAGCAAGACACTTAACCCCTAGTTGCTCCAGAGGCGTGCAACCTCTGACATATATAGCAATTGTATGTCGCTTTGGATAAAAGTGTCAGCTAAATGAACAAATGTAAATGTTCTGATAAGTCATTAATATACAGGTTAAAAAGGGCTGGGGAGAGTAACCCCTCTTGTCGTACTCCATTACCAACACTAAACAGAGTGGAGACTCTATTACCCCATCTGACATGCATACTCTGGTTGGCATACCAGGATTATAATCATGCTGTCAGACACACCCTTAGTTTCAGTTTCAGAAACAACTTTTGACTCGGTCAAAAGCTTTAGAGGCATCTATAAAGCCAATTAGAACTGAGGAGTTTTGCCTCCTATACACTTCAACTTCTTTTAAGGCATAGATACACAAATCAGTACCATGCTTAGCCTTAAAGCCAAACTGGTTGTCTGTGGTATAAATATACTCACTCAGACGATCTAATAAAATCCTCTTTAAAACTGGCTAGTGCGATTGGCCTACAATTCTCCACGCTTCCAACCTTGTTTTTTAATGACAGGCACAAGAGTAACGGCTAACATCGAGTCTGGTAACAATCCATGGGTCATAAAGCCATTAAAGCATATATATATATATATATATATATATATATATATATATATATATATATATATATATATATATATATATATATATATATATATATGTATGTATGTATGTATGTATGTATGTATATATATATATATATATATATATATATATATTGTATGTATGTATGTATGTATATATATTATATATATATATATATAATATATATATATATATATATATATATATTATATTATATATATATATATATATTTTTTGCAATATAATTGTTTGCATTAAATTTAATGTAACACAATCACATAAATGCAGCTGTTCTTCCTGTTTCCTGTTTCATTAAGGCACAGTTGTGTAAATGTTTTACTAGTACAAATACTCCAATTGTAAATATAAAAAACACAAAAAAAACATGCTTGTCACGAGCAGACTCTATAAAGTGTAGAAAAACAACATGAAGAAACTTCAATATAAGGATGCAAATATTATGTTAAAATTTCATGTAAAGCTATAATTAACATCTTATATAATCTTATATAAAATGAATATAAAAATTCAAAATCTTGTTCAACTTTGCAATGAGTTTGCCAGAAACATTACACATCAGCACACTATTGTCACTACTCAATGTGTTTCTTTATGTATGCATTTAAAAATATTTCAACTGTAAATATAAAAAAAAAAAAAAACAATTAAAAACTCATTGATTCCCTATAATAGTTTTGGTGTGTTTGTTATTAAGTCATGCTTTTGATTTTTAAAGTCTTGTGTTTTATTGTCACTACTCATTATTCTTCTTTCTGTGTTTATTATACAGTTATATGATCAGTAATATCTGTCAAGTTCAGAATTATTGGGCGAGTCGCATAAAGCCAGTAGTTCCTCCATATTCTCCCTCAGCGCATGAATGAGGTCTGGTACATCTCCACTACAGACGAGCCGATCCTCTGCCATAAATCCTGCTGCCTTCATCACATATTTCATCATATTAATCACAGGTGTCCAGAGGATGAAACTTCGGGTGTGTGTCTCCAGTACAGAGACTCTTCCTCTGAGGACGGTGAGGAGATATGTGGTTCTCCTGACCTTCTCCTGAAACTGCCCGGAGATCTCCAGCTGCTGCTTCACCTCTTTAATCTCCTTCTGAATGTTATACAGCACATTATCAGTCTCATAAATGTCCTTCTGAATATTAGAGATCCTGGATTGATAATTAGACACTTTTCTGCTGTTCTCCTTCACTTTGGAGTTGGTTTGTCTGAGTTCTTCTTCAGCATCCCTGATAGCGTCTAAAGCCTTGTCGATTACACAAACTCCTTTATACATCATTATCAGACCTAGAGGACAGCAAAAAATCATATCAGCCGTACACTCTTAGAAGAAAAGTTTCTATCGGCGCTACGTATTTGGAACCCCTAAAAGGTTCTACACTCTTAGAAAAAAGGGTTAATTGGGGTTCTATCTAGAACCATAGGGTTCTTTACTCAACTCCAAAGAACCTTTTATGCTAAAAAGGTTCTATACATGAATATCAGTCACGTGGCCTCTTACGTCATCCGCTCTTTTTCCACTTGACTGCCGCCATCTTGAGTACCTACCGAGTTCTGTCATTAGACATTATCTGGTACTGTCTATGGTACTGACAAACCTATTATCTTAAGTCTTGTTAGAAAACAACAACAAAAAATAACTATTTTTAAAACATTATTTGAATTCTTAAAAAAAGATATATTGTAATGAATAGAATAGCTCCTGCAGCAGGTGCATTAGCACAACAGGTAGCATAAAGCTACATCGTAAGGTAGGCTATAAATGAACATTTGAACAGCTTTATGTGTATTTTGTATTTTCATAAGTATCGTTACATTACTCAAGTACGCCCAATACTTATGTACATTTTAAAGTGTAGGCTACTGCAGCAATTAAGGACGCAACTTCTGAATTGGGATGCAGCAAACCAGATTACCTTACCTGGCCACGGTCTAGACCAAGCCGGACATACATCATATGGCGGCGTCGGGGACGAAACATCCCCACCATCTCCTCCAATAAAACATAAAAGATAAAAATAAAAATAATGAGGTCTTGCTCCATTTTATTATGGTAATTGCTCCAAGTAATGCCGTGTAGGATGGCAGCTCTCCAGTCACAGCGTTGCTAGGCGACAGCATAATGGGGAACACCTGGTGGCGCAATTAGATATCCTACGAAGGCTAGACTCGGAGCGTCCTTCAAAGACTGGGTAGGCTGGGTCCTTCGAAGGACGCGTCCTTCAAAGGACGCAGCCTTCACATTGGGACACAGCTAGTGTCTCGTTCTCTTCTCAGAACTGCGTAGTCGAAAACGATTCTTTGGGGAATGAATGCCCACTAGGCCACGCATCGAAAAAGGCCTGCCCTAGAGTGAAACTGATCTCAGGCACAAGCTAGGACGAGAGCACATGTGCCCCAGGCGTACTAGGGAGGTGCAGAGCACATGTGCCCCAGGCGTACTAGGGAGGTGCAGACTAAAAACCTGATAAAAGTGTGCGGGATAGCCCAACCGGCTGCCTCACAGATCTTCTGGAGGGGCACTCCCGAGAGGAGGGCCCTAGAGGACGCCATGCATTAGAATGAGCCCTTGCGGCCAAAGGTGAAGGCAAATTGCGCACCTTGTAGGCCTACTTATGGTTTGTATAGCCGGGAGCCCCTATTAGGTCACCCAAAACACACTACAGTAGGTCCGACCTCCTCCAAGAAGAGGACCTCTCAAGGTACATACTCGGAACTCTGACTGGCAGAGCAAGGAACCTCTCCTTTTTTGCCGACAGATGAGGTTGAGGATGATCATATACTTGCAGGACCATGGACCTAGACATGTTAAATTTCACTTAAGGCACATAGCTGGGTCTTGGATGCAGGATGGCCTTAACTCCGCCGGGGGCACACCCCAAGCAAGCTGGCGATAATGCCAGGGCTTGGAGATCTCTCAGTCTCTTTAAAGAAATAGCTAAGAGAAAGGCTATCTTGAACGTGAGGTCCTAGGCAAAGCCTGGAGGTATTCGAAGGGAGCCAGGGATAGCCCTTCGAGAACCACCGCCAGGTCCCAGGAAGGAACCCTGGACCTGAAATAGTGTGACCAGTTGGTGCCTCCCCAAAAGCCCAACATTTAGTGGTGCATAGAAAAAGTGGACAGTGGGACGGACGTCCCTCGGGCGCAAACAGATCCACTTCCATTGGTCCAAACCTCTGCCATGTCAACTCCACCACCTCTGGATGGAGCCTCCATTCCCCGGGCCTCAGCCCCTGCCTCGACAGGATGTCTGCTCCCTGATTCAGAACCCACGGGACATATATTGCTCCTATAGATAATTTTTTCCTTTGGGATCATAAAATGATTTGATGCGCCAATCTGGATAGAGGGTTTCAGATAAGCTACCACTGATGTATCGTCCGAACGTATCAAAAGACGTGGTAACCTTTGATGTCTGGGAGGAAGCTCCTCAGAGCCCTGAACACAGCCAAAATCTCTAGCCAATTTATATGCCAAGAATGATGATGGTCCTACCACAGACCTCTGGCAAAGCGGCCGTCCGAGACAGAGCCCCAGCCAGCGAGGGAAGCGCCTATCGAAACAGTTTCCCGGCAACATGACACCCCTAACACTGGCCCTCGGGACAAGAACCAAGGTTTCTTCCATATTAATAGGGACATTGACTTTGAGCCACCACTGAAGGGGCCTCATGTGAAGCAGGCCCAAAGGAATTATGTTGGATGCTGCTGTTATGAGGCCCAGAAGTCTTTGAAATTGCTTTACAGTGATGGCCTGGCCTAGCTTCATCCCGGAGACCATGGCCAGGATGGATTCTATGCGAACGGGAGACATACATGCCCGCATCTTAACCGAATTCCATACCACGCCCAGAAGAGTAGTCTTCTGAGCTGGGTTCAACACATTTTTAGTGTTGAGTCTTAAACCCCCCGGTTCTGAATGTGGCCAAGGACGACATCTCGATGCCGAACTGCCATTTCTCGAGACTGGGCCAATGTGAGCCAGTCGTCGATGTAATTCAGTATATGGATAGGATTTAGGATACGGCCCTCAGCAGAGATGTAGTGGTAAAAAAAGAGGTGGGTAAACTATAAATTCTGGTGGACCACGACGTGGTCACCCGTTAAGGTGCTTCATCTTTCATTTTAAATTCCTAAATTTGATCAATAAATTCAATTATTTCGAATAATAAGACACTATAGGGCTGATCAAATTAAATCATTTACACTGAAAAATTACAATTGCATAAAATAATGTTATGAAATTGCTTTTAATTTACATATAAGAAAGAATGATACTACTTTTAAACATCACACTAAAGCGCCAGTAGGTGGCGGCAGGCCATCGTCTTAATGAGCGAGTCATTGGTTCATTCATTCAAAGTTTCAAACGATTCGTTCAAACGGCTGATTCATTCAGTAATGAAAACAGGTTGAGTGTTCCTGTGAGATGCGCCGTGGTTCTGCTGTGATTTTTGTTTGGAACTATTTTCGCTGCTGAAACAGAACAAAAACAGCCAATATTGCATCTAAAATGTAAGTGACAATTTTAACTGTTTATTGAACTGTTGTAGGAAATCAATGTGACATTTTCAATCGTGATGGTATTCAGGAAAATAATTGAGGTTGCTTAACATATGTTAAAAATATTAAAACTCCACATTTAGATGTTTTATAGGCAGTAAGTTGCTGAGTGTGTGTGTGTGTGTGTGTGTGTGTGTGTGTGTGTGTGTGTGTGTGTGTGTGTGTGTGTGGTGTGTGTGTTGTGTGTGTGTGCTGCGCTCATTTGTGTAGATTTCTCCTCGAGAGGCTGCGCGAGCGTCAACAGCGCACCGTCAGTAATAGTCAACAACACTGACTGACAGTAATGCAGCGCAATATGAAAGATTTCGTCTTATTATAGGTTTAACAACCTTTAAAACTATAATGAACAATATGAAACTAAATCGACATAACAAGCTTAATTTAAAATGTCTTAGGAACTACAGGCTATTTAGAGGTGGATAAACGCACTTTGGAGGTGGGTAAACGCTATTTCCGAATATTGGGAGGTGCGTAAACGGCGTTTACGTGCGTTTAGCCTCCACTACATCCCTGGCCCTCAGAGTTCCTACACTACCATTAGGACCTCTTTCCTGAAGCCTTCTTCGCCTGAAGGACGGTCCTCAGGTCACCCTTCTGGCTTCAGGACTTCGGTTGAGAGAGCTTCCTCTGTTGCCAAGCTCCCGCAGGAGGGGCTCTAGAGGCAACGCTCTCTTTTTGCTCTTGCCGATGGGAGGAGCTGGTTGACGGCTGAGGCTGGCCACTTGGACCAGCCCTCCTAGATCCAGATTTAGAGCGGCGAGGGAAATACTGTTGGAACGCTGCTGACTGTTTTTCCGCTTCCTGAAACCTGTCGACGACTGTAGTGACAGCGACTGTAGAGAACATTCGAATAATCATATAATGAATGTGATGAGATATGTAAAGAGTAGGGTTTTTTCCCAGGATCTATCTCTTTATAAGGATCCGGGAAAAACATTAAGCCCTGGCGCTGAGGTTGTGAACGGTGCTGCAGTAATCTCTCGTCTAGTTTGTTTTGATGGGGATCATCCTGCTTATTTTGTGGCCAGCTGATATATTTTATATATATATATATATATATATATATATATATATATATATATATATATATATATATATATATATATATATATATATATATATATATATATTAGAGATTGGCATAGATTAATTTTTTTTATCTAGATTATTCTAGATTAATTTTGAAATTAATCTAGATTAATCTAGATTAAAATGGCTCATTTGAATTCTCCTGAAGGCATTCAGAATATGTGTGCTACCCAAATAATGACTAAAAGTAAGTCTTTGAGAATAGTTCGCCTCGCGTAGGGATGTGCATTTCTGCCAAAAATGCCATTCGACAATCGAGGAGCAAAAGTCGAATATCGTTAAAAAACAAACAAAAAAAACCACAGTGACAGAAAGGGAGGCCAATTTCATCTTTAGCGATTTGTCATCAAACAAACTGTTTATTAATTGAAAAAGTGGTTTTTTTTTACATAGCAGGCTAATTGGAAGAAGAAAAAAAATAATACGCAAGACAGTCCGTTTTTGCATCGCCAATGCTCGTTAGATCAAAAAATAATGTCATCAAATGTCATAATGATTTTATGTGAACCTGCCTTGTTACTGCAATAGCCTCCTTTTTAAACAAATTAGTTTTAATCAATGTAAACTATTTGTGTGATTATGCCACTATGCAATACACACACATTACCGCGGAATGGCGGGTGTTCATTTCATAAACTGTGGACAATGGTAGCTTATTTAACCTGTTAACCAGTGCGCCGACGCTCTGAAGCGTTTTTTTTTGTAGCCTATAAATTAATGTATGTCCAAAAACCGGATAATGTCATACTTTTTAGTAGTGCTATCGTGTCGTAATAATCTGTTTGGTTGTAAAATGTATTACCTGAATGAAATGAAATCGAATGTATCGTTCTGTGGAATCATTCATTCACAGACAGTTTACGAAGTTTGCTGGCAAAGATATGATGCATTTGCAGATTTGCTTTCACTAGACTAAACTGTAGATCCACGGCCACTTCATCCAACGCTCTTGGTGTTCTTAAATATTCCTGTTACTTACGACTCCTCGAGTGTGAATTGAAAGCACTTCAGACGATTCAGTGCGTTAGGAACTGAACAGATTAACTGATTCGCGAGCCGATTTAGACAGATCTGACAACTTGTTAGATGAAGTCTTTGAACACAATCGACTCAAAAGAGTGATTCATTTGTAATTGAGCATCGCTCATGCCCATACAATGGATACAGCGCGCTTGGAATAAACTCATTTAACAACGTATTGCATTAAAATAAAGTAACGAGAGGAACGTCGCCCAACGTAACAAAGTAAAAGTACACCTTGTGTCCCTGACAGGAAAATACCCTGCTGCGCGATTTGTGACAGTAGGCGCGGTGTCAATTAGGCCTATGTAGGCTATGTCATACTACACATTAGAATTGCGCGAAAATATAACGATATTTGAAAAAGCTATTTATGATCCCAACCCAACTTTGATTAACGGCGATATTATTTTTATCGCCCGATAAGAGTCTCACGTTAATGCAGCACGTTAACACCGATAACGGCCCAGCACAAATATATATATATATATATAATATATATATATATATATATATATATATATATATATATATATATATTATATATTTTTTTTTTAATAAAAAATCTCCTGTCCTCTCCTCTCCTGTCCTGTCCTCTCCTCTCCTGTCCTGTCAACTCCTGACCTGTCTTCTCCTGTCCTGTCCTCTCCTCTCCTCTTCTCTCCTCTCCTTTCCTCTCCTCTCCTCTCCTCTCCTCTCCTGTCCTGTCCTGTCCTCTCCTCTCCTGTCCTGTCCTCACCTCTCCTCTCCTCTCCTCTCCTGTCCTCTCCTCTCCTGTCCTCTCATCTCCTCTCTTGTCCTCTCCTCTCCTCTCCTCTCCTCTCCTCTCCTCTCCTCTCCTCTCCTCTCCTCTCCTCTCCTGTCCTGTCCTCTCCTCTCCTGTCATCTCCTCTCCTCTCCTGTCCTCTCCTCTCCTGTCCACTCCTGTCCTGTCCTCTCCTCTCCTCTCCTGTCCTCTCCTCTCCTGTCCTCTCCTGTCCTGTCCTCTCCTGTCCTCTCCTGTCCTGTCCTCTCCTCTCCTCTCCTCTCCTCTCCTGTCCTCTCCTGTCCTCTCCTCTCCTGTCCTGTCCTCTCCTGTCCCTCCTCCCGTCTCTCCTCGTCCCTCTCCTCTCCTCTCCTGTCCTCTCCTCTCCTGTCCTCTCCTGTCCTGTCCTCTCCTCTCCTTCCTCTCCTCTCCTCTGCCCGTCCTCTCCTCTCCTCTCCTGTCCTCTCCTGTCCTGTCCTGTCCTCTCCTCTCCTTTCTCCTCTCCTGTCCTCTCCTCCTGTCCTCTCCGTCCTGTCCTGTCTCCTCTCCTGTCCTCTCCTCTCCTCTCCTCTCCGTCCTGTCCTGTCCTGTCCTCTCCTCTCCTCTCCTTTTCCTCTCTGTCCTCTCCTGTCCTCTCCTCTCCTGTCCTGTCCTTCCTGTCCTTCCTGTCCTCTCCTCTCCTTTCCTCTCCTGTCCTTCCTCTCCTGTCCTCCTTCCTCTCCTCTCCTCTCCTGTCCTCTCCTCTCCTCTCCTCTCCTCTCCTCTCCTGTCCTGTCCTGTCCTCTCCTCTCCTCTCCTCTCCTGTCCTCTCCTCTCCTCTCCACTCCTGTCCTCTCCCACTCCTCTCCTCTCCTTCCTCCACTCTCTCCTTCCTCTCCTCTCCTCCTCTCCTTCCTCTCTCTCCTCTCCTCTCATCTCCTCTCCTCCTGTCCTCTCTCTACTCTCCTCTCCACTGTCCCGCCACTTTATTTAAACCTTGAATTGTTCGATGGGGTTCCAAATGTAAGTATTTTTAGTGTTTTTTACATTACACAATAATTTAGCAGACTAAAGACGAGCTTCTTCATTTTCATTTTCTGACGCAATCGGCTGACAATCTTCCTTCATCAGTTTTGTCGTCTGTGCAGCGGCTCTACAGGAATGTAGCAAATTTATGTTGTAATGTGCCATTGATAATTAAACAAAACGCTTGACTTTAAATAAATAAACAGTTAATAAACTCGCTAATAAACAGTTACCTATTTAAGCATCAAGAACGGTTAAACATTAATGCTGTCGGTCAACATCATGTTACAATGAGATTCGATCTCGGGTCTCTTGAAGCTCTTCGAGCCTCATGTCATTGCATTAACCACAGAGTCACCGCCTGAACGCTGTTACATCAACGTCTTATGCTCTTGCAAAGCCTCATTGATGTAGCCTAATATGTTTCTATTGCAATGTTTTATATTGAAATTTTTTCATTATTTATTAAATTTAATTTCAGTATTGTGATGAATTATTTTAACTACATTTCACTTGAATTCATCTGCTACCAGCTTTCAATCGCTCTGAATGAGCCGCGGCGCGGCGGCAGGTTACGCAATAGAGAGAATAAACTGACACTTTTCAAAGTCTGTGATTGTAGCGCCTCTTATAGGTTAAAGGCAGCAAATACACCCCGAATTTTACCGCCGCGGCAGAACGGTGGCAGTAAAAGTATTGTTCTGGTTGGGTACCAACTGTAGATACACATGAAGTACACTTAAGTACAATCTTGATACACTTTATTTTACGCAGCTTATACCTGTGTAATATTCTGTAAATTGAATGTAATTAAGAAGCTACTGCATGTATTTAAGCTGTAAACTAGAGGGTTAATTCAGATGGATAAGGTATGTAGATACACATGAAGTACACTTAAGTACAACCTTGATACACTTTATTTTATAAGGTACAAAATGACCATGTGTAACTGCAGGCTTTTTACCTTAGTAACATATTTAAGTACTTGTTACATTGCACCAAGTCGGTAACACGTATGTAACCAACTCAACCTGTTACACATGTGTAACAGCAGGGACGTGCACAGGAATTTTGAGGGGCAGTTGCTCTGACCTGGAAAAAGGGCACCCCCCCCTCCCCCTCCCTAAAAACCGACGGGCTATATGAAGGAATATAGGCTAATTTCAGTTGAATTTTGCCCATACAAATTGCCTTATCTGACCGTGTTTATGTCCAAACGCAATGCCTCGTATTATGGTCTTATTATTATTTATAAATATTGCAAAGCGTCAGAGATGACAGGTTTATGATATACAACTTTTTAAACAGTATAGAAAATGTATTAACAATATGTTAAATGTCACCAAAATACACATGAGAAAAAGAGTTCCTCATATTATTGTTTATTGTTTTAATAATTATTATTATTTATTTATTTTTTAATTTGAAAAGAAATAATCTGGATTGAATTGACAGATGGGGAAAAACTCGCTTCTAATATATATTAAAAAAAAAACGCTTAGATTTCGGGAAAAAATACAATCCTTTTATAACCTTTTGGCTTCCCGTACATTCAATTGTGCTTTT
This sequence comes from Chrosomus eos, assembly GCA_036326025.1. Classification (NCBI taxonomy): domain Eukaryota; kingdom Metazoa; phylum Chordata; class Actinopteri; order Cypriniformes; family Leuciscidae; genus Chrosomus; species Chrosomus eos. Next base: position 86,446 of record JAZAVI010000435.1, on the reverse strand, counting down.
TGCTCGTATTCAGTTCTGATGGTACGTATGGTAACTGGGCAACTACGCATGATTTGTAGTATGACTGCATAAAGGGAACAGGAATTCCGGTAGGGAACAGAATCGACTGCTAAACCCAGTGCCGATCCTGACCTCCATGGGGCCCTAAGCTAAATTCTGCTAAGGGGCCCTCTACCTGACCCGTGATGTCGTGAGCTATGTAGACCATTTGCCATTGCCACAGTCACACCTGACACTTCAGTGCTCCCATACAATCCTCCCTTCTTTAAACAAAACAGTCAACTACAACAATATAAAACAGAATGAGGTTCAAACAAACAATATTTATTGAATAGAGTATTTTCTATAGAATGTTAAGATAACAAGTGAATATTATTAAGTAAGTGAATATTAACATAAACATAAATAAGAAGAAAATAATAAATTATAACCCTGAGCTTTGGCTTTTGGGATTAACTTTGGTTCTGCCTGGGCATTTTCAGCATCAGTATGATTTTTTTATTTTTATTATGCATGTTGAAGCAATTCTTGATTTATGGTTATTATTTACTGAGGGATGTGCATCCATATTGACCAGTATGTCCAGCTAATCAACATTTTAAATTCAATATAGCCTATAAATCAATAGTCAATCAATGTCAAATTGTCAATACATTGCTTTCTATCTTGCATAATTAGTGCAGTTGTTTAGAGTTTTTAAGACTGAGACTAGATAATCAGTGTCTTGTTTTAAAAGTATAATGTGTACTTTGATTGGGAGTGCCATCATTCACGTGCATATATTGTACAGTGTGTCTGGTCTCCATATTTCTGCTTGAAAAATGCGCGTTTCATTTCGTGCACGCGCATATGAACGCATGATAACACACGCAACGCGGTTATCTTTTCCGAGCTGCAGTAAACAAACACCGTTGCACTTTGTCGGTTAACAAAAACAAACGTAAATAAATAATTGTATTTTACTCTCACTTTTGTCAGGCACAAAGTGATGCAAGAGATGCACTGCCTGCCCAGCTTATTTGCTGACAAAACTTAGAGAGGAGAGAACACAAGTTTACCTGATTGTTGTTCCCGCAATTCACTCTCGTGGTTTTTTTCTTCATCCACTTTTCGTGACCAGAAGGATAGTTTCGCTTCATTTTGTCATGGATGTTGTACATTAATTGACGCGCTATGACACGAGATGGAGGCGGGGCCTTAAGTAATTTGCGGGGCCCTACGCACCGGTCGCGTGCAGTCTATGGTCGCGTGCAGCGCTGCAGCCACGTAAACAGTTGCCCTTCCCTTACTGACTTTCACTTTCGGTGCCCGAATGGAAGTGAATGAGGCTTTGCGAATTTTTTTTTTTTTAAATCTAGGCCTACGTGAAATTCTGCATCCATTGTAGGCCTACGATTTTTTTTTTTTTTTTTTTTCTCGGAAGGGCAACCTGAGTCGAGAAGGGCATATGGGCAGTTGCCCGGGCAACCTGAGCAACCCCCCTGTGCACGTCCCTGTGTAACAGTAGCTGCCTAATACATGAGTGTAATTACAATCTGTAAGTACAGGCTGTTCCATAACTTAGTTACATGTTAATTACATTTTGTTACATGTTATTACAATGTCTACTACTAGTGTAATTCATTAAGTAATTACTCTGTATCACGGACACCGTAAAATAAAGTGTTACCGTTACGAGTTACTAAGGCTCTAGTGTGGACTTTACGTTCCAGTTTAAGAAAGAACTTATGAACAGCTGGTGCAACCCCCTCCCCAGTTGTTTAAACCTACGGCACGCGTTGTGTGATTATCCCGGCAGTTAGGACATTGCACAAGATTTGTGTCAACACAGAAAACATTTAATCACTGGATTGTTTTTTTTTTCGCTTATTGAAAGTGTGGTTTATGTCAGCTGAATGTGCGGTATGCGAAGATAAGGCAACTTTTTTTTTTAGCTCTATTCACACCCCAAGGTTATTCAGGAGAAAAAAAATCTCAGAATGCTCCACATGAGACTTCGTCTTCCGACAGGTCTTCCGTTTATTATGGTGTCAATTGATTTTGATTAATATGCACAAGGGAGAGAGAGCAAGACAGAGTGCGCGCGCGGCCGGGGCTCTCTCTCTGCTCAGCCGTCATTCAATTCTACATCACGATCAAATAAGGCTTTGGCGGGACAAAAATTTGCTTTGGCAGCCGGCAAAAAAAAAAAAAAAAAAAAAAAAAATCAATGCAGGAAAACCCCTGCATAACCGACTATGTTTATGAGGATACAGCTCACAAGTTCCAGTCTTCTTGCGCTTGAGGTTTAAACTGACAGGACTTAAAAACGCATGCAAAGGATACAATTTCACTCTATGATGGTTAAACTTTGCAATTAATGCAATTTTTTATTTATTGTTTATTTGGCAGGGACATTGCACAACAAGTGTGTTACACAAGACAGAGATAGCTTCAAGCTAATTTTCATCTGTAGTCCCTGGGCAGAGGCAAAATGACAGCAGGTTTATACAGTGGACAGAGCATTCTTACTGATGAATTCATTCACAATATGAAATACAGATACAGGATACAGCACCAGCAAAAGGATAACCTCAACAAACATGAAATTGCAATATTTACAGTACTTTTCTTTTAATATTACCTTCTTACATTTTTAACAATATCCCAATTAACCAGTTTTGTATTAATGTTCACAAATCTGACCGGCTTTCAACCACTTCTTCAAGTTAAGTTTAAACTGTTGCAAGGTATTACTCTCACGAACAGTTAAAGGTCCAATATGTAGGAATTTTGTAATAAAATATCCAAAAATCACTTGCACAGTGTGATATATTTCCTGCAGTTGTGTACTTACAATATCCCAAAAGTCTCCAGAGATTTTTTATTTCAGAGAAATTCCAATTTTAAATAAGTGGCGGTCCCGGCCAACAAATGTTGCCTGTCAATGACGCAATATCCGCGCTGTCCTCGGTTTCCGCTCGAAATGCCATAGCCGTGATGTAACCATGGTGACAGACATGGACAACTGCGTAATGCGTGACGTTTAGCGGCACAAAGTTCTTGTTTCGTTCAAACATAAACCATGGCAAGCAGACTTTGGGACAAACAAGGAGAACTAAAATGAGGATCAATATCAGCGTGGCGTTTTCGAGATGCCGAGAGCTCCACTTCCGCGAATAACTTGGACTCGACAGAGCTTCACGAGTCACGACTTGACAGCTTTATTAGACAGGTGAGCAAATGTACATAAAACAAATCAATGTTAACGTTAGCTCAACATGATGACATGTTAGAATATGGTCAGTACGTTTTTCAAATCTTGATCTAACGTTAGCTGCTATGTTTCGTAGGCTATAGAAAACGAACTAACACGTAGAATAACATTATAACTTTCAACACACATTTAAATGCCGTTTAGTGTGATAGTGTAACGTTAGACCAAGTGAAACAGCGCTGCGTTCCCTCACAAGTTTAATTTGTCTAATAAACTGACCTGTGTGAGTAATCCAGCACTTGCGTGTAGTTCTGTAGAATTAAATGTCCTTATTCCTTTATATCCACGAGACTCGCGTGTGATATACTTTATATCCGTGGGACTCGCGTGATATACTTTATATCCGTGAGACTCGCGTGTGATATAATTTATATCCGTGAGACTCGGTTGTGATATACTTTATATCCGTGGGACTCGCGTGTGATATACTTTATATCCGTGGGACTCGCGTGTGATATACTTTATATCCGTGGGACTCGCGTGTGATATACTTTATATCCGTGGGACTCGCGTGTGATATACTTTATATCCGTGGGACTCGCGTGTGATATACTTTATATCCGTGGGACTCGCGTGTGATTATACTTTATATCCGTGGGACTCGCGTGTGATATACTTTATATCCGTGGGACTCGGTGTGATATACTTTATATCCGTGGGACTCCGGTGTGATATACTTTATATCCGTGGGACTCGCGTGTGATATACTTTATATCCGTGGGACTCGGTGTGATATACTTTATATCCGTGGGACTCGTGTGATATACTTTATATCGTGGACTCGGTGTGATATACTTTATATCGTGGACTCGGTGTGATATACTTTATATCCGTGGGACTCGCGTGTGATATACTTTATAATCCGTGGGACTCGCGTGTGATATACTTTATATCCGTGGGACTCGCGTGTGATATACTTTATATCCGTGGGACTCGCGTGTGATATACTTTATATCCGTGGGACTCGCGTGTGATATACTTTATATCGTGGGACTCGCGTGTGATATACTTTATATCGTGGGACTCGCGTGTGATATACTTTATATCCGTGGGACTCGCGTGTGATATACTTTATATCGCGTGGGATTACTTTTATCGTGGATTGTGATATACTTTATATCCGTGGGACTCGCGTGTGATATACTTTATATCCGTGGGACTCGCGTGTGATATTACTTTATATCCGTGGGACTCGCGTGTGATATACTTTATATCCGTGGGACTCGCGTGTGATATACTTTATATCCTGTGGACTCGCGTGATATACTTTATATCCGTGGACTCGCGTGTGATATTACGTTTACTTATATCCGTGGGACTCGCGTGTGATATACTTTATATCCGTGGGACTCCGTGTGATATACTTTATATCCGTGGGGACTCGCGTGTGTGATATACTTTATATCCGTGGGACTCGCGTGTGATATACTTTATATCCGTGGGACTCGCTGTGATATACTTTATATCCGTCGGGACTTACCGCTGTGTGATATACTTTATATCCGTGGGACTCGCTGTGATATACTTTATATCCGTGGGACTCGCGTGTGATTACTTTAGGACTGGTTTATTTCTGGGATCGGTGATTATTGTGGGACTCGTGTGATACTATTCGTGACGGTGTACTTATCGGACGGGAATATTTTCGGACTCGTGTGTACTTTTTGAGTGTGATATATTCTGATCGGTGTGTTTTATGGATGTGTGATTACTTTACTGGGAGTGTGATATACTTATGGCTCTGTGTATTTACGGGAGGTTGATCTTACGATCGGTGATACTTTCGGATGTGTATTTTCGGCGTGATATCTTTATCTGGACTTGATATTATCTGCTGCTTTTACGGAGTGATATATTATCGGATGGTATATATTACGAGTGTATCTTTTGGTCGTGAATTAATCTGGATGGATATTTACTGGCGGATTATTTATATGATCGCGTGTGTATTATACTGATGTGTACTTATATCGTGGCCGGAACTTATGGACCGGTGTATTATATCTGTCGGACTTTATTGGATGTGGATATTATCTGCTCGGTGTATATTATACGTGGACGTGTGATTTTATGGACGTGATTTTCGTGAGCGTTTAACTATACGGATATGGACTCGATATTTACGGAGTATACTATCGGCGTTTAATTCAGGGACTGGTGAATCTTATGGGATGGTTCTTATATCTGTGTGTATATTATATGTGGATCGTGTGTAACTATCGTGATCGTTGTGAATTTATTGCGGTGGTTTATATATCTGGATGTGAATTTTCTGGAGGTGTGATTTTTCGACTGGTTTATTAATGTGGTCGGTTGATACTTATCTGGCGCGGATTTACGGCTGGGGATATTTTTCAGGACTGGTATTATATCCGTTGGGTGGTGTGATTCTATCTGATCGTGTTATTTATTGATGTTATACTTATATCCTGTGACTCGGTGTGATTACTTTTGTGGACTCGACGTTTATACTTCATATCCGTGGGACTCGTGTGTGATATACTTTAATCCGTGGGCTCGTGATACTTTATATACTTTACTGACGCGTGTGATATACTTTATATCCATGGGACTCGCGTGATATACTTTATATCCGTGGGACTCGCGTGTGATATACTTTATATCCATGGGACTCGCGTGTGATACTTTATATCCGTGGGACTCGCGTGATATACTTTATATCCTTGGGACTCGCGTGATATACTTTATATCTGTGGGACTCGCGTGTGATATACTTTATATCCGTGGGACTCGCGTGTGATATACTTTATATCCGTGGGACTCGCGTGTGATATACTTTATATCCGTGGGACTCGCGTGATATACTTTATATCCGCGGGACTCGCGTGTGATATACTTTATATCCGTGGGACTCGCGTGTGATATACTTTATATCCGTGGGACTCGCATGTGATATACTTTATATCCGTGGGACTCGCGTGTGATATACTTTATATCCGTGGGACTCGCGTGTGATATACTTTATATCCGTGGGACTCGCGTGATATACTTTATATCCGTGGGACTCGCGTGTGATTTACTTTATATCCGCGGGACTCGCGTGTGATATACTTTATATCCGTGGGACTCGCGTGTGATATACTTTATATCCGTGGGACTCGCGTGTGATATACTTTATATCCGTGGGACTCGCGTGTGATATACTTTATATCCGTGGGACTCGCGTGTGATATACTTTATATCCGTGGGACTCGCGTGTGATATACTTTATATCCGCGGGACTCGCGTGTGATATACTTTATATCCGTGTGACTCGCGTGTGATATACTTTATATCCGTGGGACTCGCGTGATATACTTTATATCCGTGGGACTCGCGTGTGATATACTTTATATCCGCGGGACTCGCGTGTGATATACTTTATATCCGTGGGACTCGTGTGTGATATACTTTATATCCGTGGGACTCGCGCGTGATATACTTTATATCCGTGGGACTCGCGTGTGATATACTTTATATCCGTGGGACTCGCGTGATATACTTTATATCCGTGGGACTCGTGTGATATACTTTATATCCGTGGGACTCGCGTGATATACTTTATATCCGTGGGACTCGCGTGATATACTTTATATCCGTGGGACTCGCGTGTGATATCTGTCTCTTTAGCAGTCGCGACCTGCTTCACACTGTAATGTTAAAAAACATGAGTGTTTTCACTCATCCATAAACATTATTAGATCCATCAGCTTGAAAGCAAGTACCGTCATTCAGTTCGTCACTGCGTCATAAACATACGCCTTTGTTATTGTTGGAAACTGCGCCCTCTAGTGGCCAAAAATGTTACATATTGTATCTTTAATGGCAACACGTTCCACATCCCTGCAGCTTTCACAGAAAAGCAATTCCCACATCCTGCGATGTGACTATTGTGGATGCGCACACCACGATATCAATGCTAAAATTATATGTTGTGCAGCTCTGCTTGACATTACAGTAGATTATGGGTCATTCTACAGAAACGTCCACTTTTGGTATGGCAAGATGCCTTAAAATGTATTTCTTTTTCTAACATTTAAACTTACACCACATTATTAGATTACCTTTTTACTTTATGAATATGCATAAATAACAGCTTAATTATTTTTTATATTTTTTTGTGCATTTATTTGAAGACCACATGTACCATTTTTTTTGTCACTGGTGTTACCTTAATTGTTTGGCAATATTAAATGTTTTTATGAAATATTATTTATATTTTTTTCAGCACATGTAGTCAGAGTTACCAAAAAATAATAATAATGCAACATATAAGGAGATTATTTTTTATTTATTTGAATCAGGGTTGTTAAAAGTGTGCTTCAATGAGGTTAGTTTGTTTGCACAACCTTGTATTTGCTATAACCATGAAAATATTTGAAAACCAGTTAAAATCAAGTAATGATGCAATCCTTTCAACATACAGTATGTAATTTTTGGCCACCAGGGGTCACTCAATCAAAATAATAACAAAAGATATACTTTGATGACATCCGGAAAGAGCGTGGGCTCATGGGAGTTGTTGTCGTTGTCAATGACAACCAGCCAGGGGCGTCATTAGGCCCTTTTTAGGGGGGCTTCAGCCCCCCTAAACTTCTGCCTAGCCCCCCTAAAAATGTGTGATTTATGTAGGCTACACAAATTCGTCTTCGCTTCAGTCTTGTTATAATCAGATTCACCGCGCTCTTCGTCTTCCATCCGCAGCAGCAGCGCGCGAGCAGAGTGCACGTCAGACAGAGGACGGTGTGTGTGACTGTGTGTGTGTGAGTGTGTTCATCTGAGCCTCATTGGTCTGTCACTGATCGTCAATGTCCGAATATTTGAGATGACTAATCAAATCAAAGTAGGCGGGCTTTATTCACAGACGCTGCTGAGCGCGAATTTTAACAGTGCGCCTCGACGCGTACGGTCAAATGCGAGATACGATGTAAGTAGCTAAACTTAAATTCATATTTTCATTTTTTTAGGTCATAAATGTTAAAAGAATGACAAAAAATAATCAGGCAGACTAATATAGTTTTGTCTATTTTCGCCATTTTTAACTAAAAAATAGGCCTATGTATCGTGACTCATGTAATGCAATAATTATAGTTTACTGTGTCATTGTGAGGGGGCAAGAAACATTAACAAATCCGTTTTCATCATGTTAGGCACAAGATTAAGAATGAATGTGTACATATTGAGAATATAATACAAATTGTATTATATTCTCAGTTTTAGGAGGGGAAGAGAAAGCGATGAAGACTGAGAAAAAAAAGAAAGCGTGATGATGGAGATGAGGAGAGAGCAGGTATATTGACAAATAATCTACTGCCCACTGACATGGTTTTAAAGCTATTTCTATTTTGGTCGTCAAATGTCTTGAAATGCACATATCAGAGAAATAAAAAATTTGAACCCCCTGCAAACCTCAAATTTAGGACCTCTTTGATTATAAAGCCTTGTCTACGGCCCTGTATTAGGCATAAGATCAGTAGTGAATGTGTAGCCTACATATTGTGAATGGATTTAATAAACTTAATTACCTAGCTTTAGTAGCTTTCAGTAAATAAACGCGTCTGAGAAAATGATTCATATTCAAAATCAACCTATCAGTTGACCCTATGTTTACTTTCTTCACTGACAGACACAAATGAAATGCCTATATCAGTCAAAGCTCAGCTTTAGGGGGGAAGAGACAGGGCAAGATAAAAAACAAAGAAAAAAAGAGTGTGATGCTGATGAGGAGAGAAAAATAATCAGCTGCCCACTGACATGGTTTTAAAGCTGTTATCCAATTTTTTGGCCTTCAAAACATCTTAAAATGCACATATGTAGAGATCAGAGAAATCAAAATTTTCTCGGGGAAACCCCGAACCCCCCCTTTCTACCCTACCTCACATTTGGGACAACAGTGATTATAAAAACCATACTTTGCATGGTAATAAAACTGGTTAATAGTGAGCATTAGATCCTAAACTAAAGTGTTAACGTTTTTTTATAATAAAAAAAAAAAAAATCATACCCTCATTGGGGGCTTAGCCCCCCTAAAATGAAAATCCTAGTGACGCCCCTGCAACCAGCCTAGCATCTCCAGCAGAAACCATGTTCACTAACAAGATAATTTATTGTTATTTATATCTCTATTCTTGTTACGTTTAGTTACAGCTGTTCACTTTATGTAATGCCATTCTAATGAAATTGTAACGTTAGGTATTTTGACAATCACGTCTTTTCGAACAGAGAGAAATATGGATTATCAGACCCCTATTAAATCAATATTCCATCAAACTAGTATTAATAGATGTTAAAAAACACAGTCACCTTTCGTTAATAATTATAATTACGTTTATACTATGATATGGAACATGAAACTACTTTCTCCAGCTATATATAGAACAAATGTGAATTTACATTATACTATACATGAGAGCTAGTCTGTCTGCGTTTTACACATGACATCATCGTTTCACAAAATATACGGATAGATATAGTTAGCTGAAATGGGTGCTACCTGTTTATTAGAATGCAAGTGAGATCGGCATCTCTCTGTAGTTCTAGCTATATTTAAATATAAAATATAATAGTCTCGGTCAAGTTCGGTGCAGTGGCGTAATGATGCTACTACTTTGTATTCTTCTTCATTTTCTTAGCTTTTATTGGAGGGCGACCGGTGTTCCCCTTTGTGTTTTGCGGTTTCTCCATAAGGGTTTCGCCATATCTATTGGTTTCGCTGGGTTTAAAATTCATTTTACAAAATGGCTGCTGCAAGGTATCAAACCACATGTTGTCAACCATGGTATACTAAATAAATTAAGTAGTTTAATCAATTAGTATTCTCGTTTTTTCACAATTACCTAACAATAAATTAGGTCATACCAGTGACTTCAACTAAAAGCTTCATATGAAATCATGAGGTAAATGAGAAAATTTCTGATAACTGAAAAGAGACAGAGGATTTACTATGGGCTTTTCTTCATAGATATATTTCGGAAATAGGCTCTATGCACGAACGCTGCTGACGTATTTCCGGTAGGATCTCAGCCAGCGTCTTTACGTCCGCATAGCACATTCTAAAGCAAAGTGTATAGCGGCAAAACTTTAACAAAATTCATTTTCTCAGAAACGGAGACAACGTTTTTAGAAACTGATTCGCTAGTCGGATTTCGCACGATATGTGAGAATACTCACCCTCAAAGTTGTCAATGTAGCTCGAAATATATAATTTAAAGCCCTTCTTCTCTTTCTTACTCGTATGTGTGACAGCTAACAGCCTCACAATATTGTTAACATCATTCACGTTAACCGCAGGAAGTTCTTGTAAACAGCAAGTGTAATTTGCCATTATCTCCACCTAATGCAAAAACGGCTTCCGACGCAGCACCGGATGTAACTGGGCGGGCTGAGACAAAACGCGGAAGCGATCGTGCATAGAGCCTATTGGACGAAGGAAATCAAGTGATGTCATCAGTGTGATTTTTATTTCAAAATAAGAGATTTTTTTAACGGTAACACCAGTGTCAAAACTCCAGGGGACCACTACTTTCATTATAAATTTTAGAATATTTATTCTGCATTTAGTTTTTTTTTTATGTCATTTACATAATATATTAGATAGTTATGTATACATTATTGTATTTTAAATGGTGTAAAAAAAAAAAAATGGCTGTTATTGACCTCAAAATAAAGAATTTTCCCAATGTACATGACTGTGGGGACGAGCACTTCTGTGGTGCTTGGAGTTCTATAGAATTAATAAAAAATAAAATATTGCCACTTGATGGCTCAAGAAGTTGTAATTGTTCAAATAACATAGTTTTATTTTAAAATGTAAAGAAATTGTAATTCTAAAGTGTTTTTAAGGTTAATATTTCTCTAAAGGCTAGTGACAGAAAAATGGACATTTCCATTGAATGACCCTTATAGGAGATTCCTTGGTATCCACTTTGATATCAGTGTAAGTGACGCCTTTGTATGTGCCCTCGGTTCCATACGCAAACACACGGCCATTCTCACCGGTGATCTTCACTGTACCAGTGTAAGGCAGGTCAAACGTGGCTCTGCCAATGGTGACGGAAACATCCAGCTTCTTCCCTGGTGGCACTTCTACATCGGTACACAGAGTTTCGGTTCTCTCATCTGTGTGCTCCTGACTATAAGTGCCTTCAGTTCCAATGGTGACACTGTATCCTGCAGTACCTTCACCAATCAATGGAATCCCAGCCTTCACTTCCATACTAAGCGTCGCAGCAACACTCCTACTCATTGACCATGAAGATGTTTTGATCACTTTCTTTGAGGTTTCAACTTTTTGTTTTTGAGTGATGGAGGTGTCGTTACTGAAAGTGAGGGATTTGATTTCTTCTACTGTCACCTTTGGAATCAGGAGAGTGGGATAGTGCACATCAGTGAGAACTGCTGATTCAACCGCTTCGAGAAACTTGAATCCCATACTGTCAATGTCGGCACCACCTCTTCCTACAACTCCCAAACAAAATCCAGAGCCGACATCCATAGGATATTCTATTTTTAAACGCTTTCTTGTCATCTTTGCAAAAAACTCTCCCCCCAGACTGGTCTTGAATTTGATGGCTTCAAGACATGTTTCTTTTTTGTTCGCCCACAGGGACAGGGAGGTGAAACGCTCACCAGGCTGGAACTTGTACTCTTGATAAGGTCCTTGTGTATCAAAGTTTGGACATCGTCCACCAAATTGTTCAACTCTCCCATCTGAAAGCCAGATCTTGACAGCCTTCACCTGCGATTCTCCCACCCAGACCCCGATCTTCTCTAAACTGGCACCGCTGTCCTCACCAGTAAATGAGAATGCATCCCCTCCGTCTCCACCAATTTGTTGAAGAGTTGTTGTGTCGGACATCGGATCTGAAAGTAATATAAATATACAATTTTATAATTTAATGTAAATTATATAAATTTAATATAAAAATAATATCAGATCAGAATTAGCTAGAGATGCACCGATTGATCGGCTGGTGATCGGAATCGGCCGATTTTCACGTGATCGGCCATGACCGGTGACCGCCGGTCAGTCTGACATAATCCGATTTTATTTCGGTCAAATGCACTCAGGCGCCGCATGATTAACATCGCGCAACATCAGCATCATCACACGTGCACATGGAACGCACATACGAGGTAACCTCGTGAATTACGGTCGTTTCACACAGCAAGCGTGAGCAGCGGGTTTTTTTTTCTTCGGCGTGCATGTTAATCAATGAGTGCATTCACACCGGGAGCAGGAGCAGCGCGTGAGCGTCGAGCTGGAGAGTCGCGTGAGCCGAGTTCGGTTCGGCGCCGAGTCTATTTTTGCTGCGCTCAATTAAAGTGAAAGCACACTTTTGATGGACAAAATAAATATGATTTCACCCAAAAAGTGCCCAAAATGTGTCAAATGAGAAAATAACTGTTTGAGAAATATAACTTGCCATTGATGTACAAGTGATTGCAATAGGCGTGTGTGTGTGTGTGTGTGTGTGTGTGTGTGTGTGTGTGTGTGTGTGTGTGTGTGTGGGTTGGTTTATGTGATTTATGAGGACACAAATTTGTATAATGACATGTGTATTACACTGGTATTACAACTTATGGGTGGTTTATGAGGACACTTCAAAAGTCCTCATAAATCAAATGGCTTAAAAAACATAAAAAACAATGTTTTATTAAAAATGTAAAAATGCAGCATGTCTCCTGTGATGGGTAGGTTTAGGGATAGGGGCAGTGTAAGGGGATAGAATATATAGTTTGTCCAGTATAAAAACCATTACGCCTATGGAGAATCCTCATAATGCTGTTGCACCAACGTGTGTGTGTGTGTGTTGAGAAATATCTTTATACTGCAAGGGTATATTTATTTTATTTTTATTTGTTATTTATATATTATTTTATTGCCATTACCTGTTTTCATACAGAAGTTTAGTTTGCTAAATATAGCAATTTTTTTTGTTGGATATTGGATGTGAAAAGAAAGAAATGGTTCTTCCATAACACTGCACTTTAGATGTGTGTGAATTTCCCACACCAGGAGTAATTTATATAGGCTAGTTCTGTTTTATAGCGCTTATCTGTTTAAAAAATGTTATATGCAAAATGTTCTATTAAAGAGAAGGTAGAAAATTAATATTTGTGTGTGCTGTAAAGTGGTTTAAAAAAAGGAAATCGGAATCGGCAAAAATCGCTATCGGCAGGTATAACTCAAGAAAAATCGGAAATCGGAATCGGCCTAGAAAATTGTAATCGGTGCATCTCTAGAATTAGCATCAGCTTTACATTTTATTGCAGTGTTTCCCAACCCAATATGTGTCACAGTCCTCGTCTGCACCAGTCTGTCTTTGTGTCTACACTACACTTCCCAGAATCCATCCTCGTCTCCACACCTGTATTCACTCCCTCACTTACCAGCCTGTCCCTCGTTATCATCATCTGTGTCACCTGTCTTCACCTGGTTAGTGTTCATTTGGATCAGTATTTAGTTCACTCTGTTTCAGTCTGTCCTTGTCGGTTCTTGCGTCTTCTATGTGCTGTTTTGTGAGTGTTTCTGCCCGTCATCCCTGTAAATGTATTGGATTATTAGTAAATGATTGAATTAGAACTCTGGACTCTGCCTGCCTTCTTCAACCCACACACCACACCCGTGACAGAAGAACCGACCAAGTAAAGAGTCAGCATGGGAATTTTCCTCACCCCGGTTGACCCAGCTCACTCTCCATTCCCCCCAGCCGATCGTCTGGTCCATTGTTTCCAGGATGGCTGCCAGATTGAGGAATATGTGGCTAAATTCCTCGAAATTTCTCACCTCGTGGACTGGGCTGATGGTGTTTTAAAAACCGTATTCTGGTGTGGACTGGATGAATCTTTATACCAACAGGCTCCAGCGGCGGCTATCCCAGGCTCGTTTGCCCAGTACCTGGACCATGTGCTGTGGTTGAGTGGCTCAACCTTCACCGTAGGTGAGGTTGATGACATCGCCACTCAACCACAATCTCCAGCCATCTCCACCACTCCAAACATAGAGCCTTCACCGCTGGTCCGTCCAGCCAGTCAAGCCTTCACCGCTGGTCCCGTCCAGCCCAGCCAAGCCTTCACCGCTGGTCCCGTCCAGCCCAGCCAAGCCTTCACCGCTGGCCCGTCCAGCCCAGTCAAGCCTTCACCGCTGGCCCCGTCCAGCCCAGTCAAGCCTTCACCGCTGGCCCGTCCAGCCCAGTCAAGCCTTCACCGCTGGCCCGTCCAGCCCAGTCAAGCCTTCACCGCTGGCCCCGTCCAGCCCAGTCAAGCCTTCACCGCTGGCCCCGTCCAGCCCAGTCAAGCCTTCACCGCTGGCCCCGTCCAGCCCAGTCAAGCCTTCACCGCTGGCCCCGTCCAGCCCAGTCAAGCCTTCAACCGCTGGCCCCGTCCAGCCCAGTCCAGCCAGAGACCGTCCAGCCAGAGACCGTCCAGCCAGAGACCGTCCAGCCAGAGACCGTCCAGCCAGAGACCGTCCAGCCAGAGACCGTCCAGCCAGAGACCGTCCAGCCAGAGACCGTCCAGCCAGAGACCGTCCAGACCAGAGACCGTCCAGCCAGAGACCGTCCAGCCAGAGACCGTCCAGCCAGAGACCGTCCAGCCAGAGACCGTCCAGCCAGAGACCGTCCAGCCAGAGACCGTCCAGCCAGAGACCGTCCAGCCAGAGACTTCTTCCCCGCTGGTCCCGTCCAGCCCTGCCGAGCCCTCACCGCTGGTCCCGTCCAGCCCAGAGACTTATAATGACTCTATCACTCTCCCCATTAATTTTTTGGGGGGGGGGCATAGGCCCTCGCCGTGGGCTCCGAAGGACCCACGGCCACCCGAAGGGGTCTCACCGCCTTGGCCACCCGAAGGGGTCTCACCGCCGTGGCCACCCGAAGGGGTCTCACCGCCGTGGCCACCCGAAGGGGTCTCACCGCCGTGGCCACCCGAAGGGGTCTCACCGCCGTGGCCACCCGAAGGGGTCTCACCGCCGTGGCCACCCGAAGGGGTCTCACCGCCGTGGCCACCCGAAGGGGTCTCACCGCCGTGGCCACCCGAAAGGGTCTCACCGCCGTGGCCACCCGAAGGGGTCTCACCGCCCTGGCCACGCCCTCATCCTGCTCCGCCCTGGCCACGCCCTCATCCTGCTCCGCCCTGGCCACGCCCTCATCCTGCTCCGCCCTGGGCACGCCCTCGTCCTGCCATGCCCTCGTCCTGCTCCGCTCTGGCCACGCCCACGTCCTGCTCCGCCCTGGCCACGCCCACGTCCTGCTCTGCCATGGCCGCCTGATCCATCCTGGAGTCCGTCCTCCTTCACCCGATCCGCCTTCCCGTCACGGACTCCAGGATGCCCACCCTCCCACCCCTGTTCTACGGCGTGAGGCCACGCCTACCGGGAGGGGGGAGTAATGTCACAGTCCTTGTCTGCACCAGTCTGTCTTTGTGTCTACACTACACTTCCCAGAATCCTCCTCGTCTCCACACCTGTATTCACTCCCTCACTTACCAGCCTGTCCCTCGTTATC
Source organism: Chrosomus eos (assembly GCA_036326025.1). Taxonomy (NCBI): domain Eukaryota; kingdom Metazoa; phylum Chordata; class Actinopteri; order Cypriniformes; family Leuciscidae; genus Chrosomus; species Chrosomus eos. The sequence continues at coordinate 70,687 of JAZAVI010000435.1, read as the reverse complement.
ATCATCTGTGTCACCTGTCTTCACCTGGTTAGTGTTCATTTGGATCAGTATTTAGTTCACTCTGTTTCAGTCTGTCCTTGTCGGTTCTTGCGTCTTCTATGTGCTGTTTTGTGAGTGTTTCTGCCCGTCATCCCTGTAAATGTATTGGATTATTAGTAAATGATTGAATTAGAACTCTGGACTCTGCCTGCCTTCTTCAACCCACACACCACACCCGTGACAATATGTATGTGTAATTATTAGGGCTGACTTCTAATAGTCGAGGATTCGACGATTCGATTCGGAGAGGTCAGATTCGACTATGAACCTCATAGTCGAATAGAAGGGAAGTGTTATGTAACCAATAGGGGTGTGACGGTTATTATATAACCATGAGACCGACGGTTATAGTTGAACACCATCATTAGAACTCTATAACCGCCAATACTGTGCTATTAAAATATTTTTTACAAACATTTTTTTATCATAGAGAATGTTTAAATACTAATATCATCTTACGAGGGAAACGGAGGCGGAGTTGGAGCTTCGGAGGCTGCACTGCTGGAGATGATTCGGAAGAGGTCTGTGCTCCTTTACCGATCAAAGCGCGCGCTGACACAGAGTTAAAACCTTGTTATACTCGACGCGTCCGCACGAGCGCGAAGGTGAGCACAACAAAAAAAATGACGCGTTGGGTGCGCAAGACCGGTAAGACCCCATTTCGTTTGGCTGTGTGGCTTTTTTTGTAACAGCGCGCGCGGCGCCGCGTCCGAGGATGACCGACTTCAAGCCGGATCTGCCCGAGCATGTAGGCTACGTATCACCGCACCAGTCCAGCACGCAGTTTGCGCGTCTAAATTGCGAAGTTTTTTGTTAAGGTTTTGTTTAATGGAAGGCACATTCACTTCTAGTTGTCTTGCTGTTCATTTTAAATAAACGTAGAGCGAGTTGTCCTATAACAGACGAACAGTTATTCAACCGAACGTCTGCTATCTTAAAAATAAATAAATAAATAAATAAAGGTTCGACTATCAGTCGACTACGGCAAAATCTAACGAATCAGATTCGACTATGAAAATCCTTAGTCGAAAACAGCCCTAGTAATTATGCATTAAGCTGTATCTTTGGAATTCCTATGCTTTTCATGTTTTTGTTTGGTATCAATGTAAACCTCTCGGTTTGTCCCAGCTGAATCCATATTGTAGATTGTGATAAAATGTATTTGACTATGTTTTATCATCTCTGGAGTAAAACTGAACACATTTCTGTCACTGTCATAAACCATGCAAATCAGCTGTCAGACGAGACAAAGAAAGAACTTTCCCGCTCACAACTCTCGATGCTGATTCGTCAGCTCACCCAGAGGAGGCGTGAATTGTTTTCCTTAAAGATTAAGGTTCTAGCATCTGATCACTCTCTTGTTCGTTTTCTTCCTGTGTTTGGACGTCCCCAGTTGTCCTTTACTTTGTCCTTTTGTTTTTTTGTTTGTTAAGTTTTTGTTTTTCCTTTCCGGATTCTACTTTGTTCATTTCCACAGACGAGTGAAATTAACTTAGCCTGAATTATTTCTTTGGTAACTTTACATCAATGGACCTTAAAACCTTTGTTGAAGTGCACGCTCTGGATGAACCGGCAGACCACGTGACCCTTCCCCGAAACACCGCTTTCTTTGAAGCAACAACACAAAGAGCAATGGTGCACGTATTCGTTTATTGAGCTTTCAGAGCATTAAGATTGTGTTTTCCGTGTTGTCTCACCAAGGTTTATTGTCTGTAATTTTGGCATTCTATGACCCTTTGTGATTTCTCTCTCATTCTCTCCCTTTTCCTTTCACTTTCATTAGCTTTCATTGTTTGTTGTGTTATTGGATGTATATACATTTTATTCCATGTAATCTTTAGTTCACCTGTATAGTTACATTTATTAAATACATTATATTCATTTGATTGACTGTCTCGCGCCCATATCTCAAAAGTCCCTTTAATGTTGATCGAAGCTACAAGCTTTACAAATTTTTGATACTTAAATAGTGATTGTTATAGAACAGTAAAGTGATATCCTTGTGGCCAGAGGAGCTTCTCTCGATAAGTTTTAATAGGATTGATAAAGATCAGATGATCAGTTTTGCTAAACAGATCAGTCGATGATAAATTGATCCCCTTGAGGTTATCCTTAGAATCGATCTATTTTAGACAATTGGCATATTAATATTTAATTATAATTTGTTGTGATTGATTATTGATAATACAATTGATCTAGTTTTGCCTACTTTTATGGAAAACTAATTATAATTCGTTGTATTTGGTGGTCCATACAGAGACCTTGGCAACTCATTCCCTTACGGGAATTTTTATTTTTGTAGGTGATTCAGGTTTCATGATTCGTTATTAAAATCATATTCCCTTTATTTGAGCTAATGTATCTCCTACAGATGGTGGAGGATTAAGCAAGCACATTTTAAACTTTGTTTATGACGCAATTCAGTTCAATCTATATTGATCAGTAGACTATGGAGTGCCGCAAGGATCTGTCCTAGGCCCTCTGCTATTCTCAATATATATGCTGCCACTTGGTAATATTATAAGAAAACATGGAATTAATTTTCACTGTTATGCTGATGACACTCAATTATATATCTCATCACGACCAGATGAAAACACTAACTTATCTAACTTGACAGAGTGTCTAAAAGATATAAAATGCTGGATGACGTGTAATTTCCTGCTATTAAATTCAGATAAAATGGAGGTATTACTTATTGGCCCAAAAAACTACCCACAAAATCCCTTACAATACAACTTTAATTTAGAAGGATGTCCTGTTACTTTATCCTCTACAGTAAAAGACCTGGGTGTTATACTAGACTGCAACTTGACTTTTGAAAATCATATTTCATATGTTACAAGAACAGCCTTTTTCCACCTTAGAAACATTGCTAAGCTACGTAATATGCTAATCTGTTTCTGATGCAGAAAAGTTAGTTCATGCATTCATGACCTCGAGACTAGATTACTGTAATGCTTTATTAGCTGGTTGTCCTGCATCCTCAATAAACAAGCTACAGTTAGTGCAAAATGCAGCCGCTAGAGTTCTTACTAGGTCAAGAAAATATCATCATATAACACAAATTTTATCATCTCTACACTGGTTACCTATTAAGTTCCGTATCAATTACAAAGTATTACTACTGACCTATAAAGCCCTAAATGGTTTAGCTCCTGTGTATTTAACAGACCTTCTATCGCCATACAATCCATCACGCTCTTTAAGATCACTAAATTCGAGGCTTCTGGTCATTCCTAGGATATCTAAGTCCACTAGAGGAGGGAGGGCGTTCTCACATTTAGCTCCTAAACTCTGGAATAGCCTTCCTGATATTGTTCGAGACTCAGACTCGCTGTCCGAGTTTAAAACTAGATTAAAGACGCATCTCTTTAACCAAGATTCACTTAATGCTTACCTTTTATACTACTGCTGAATCAGTTCGAATGCATTAACATTATGAACATCAGCTATGCTAATTATTTCCCATCTGTCTTTCTGCTGTTATCTCGGGACGCTAGTCCCGAGGTAAATAGCGTTCGTCAGGTCCAGTTTGTATCCAGCCTCTCACGGAAACTTCAGATGCCCCATCACATGTGAAGAGACGACTCAACACCGGCGATATGTTATGCCCTAAATTAATACATGATTATCTAACTGTATTTTTCTATGTACATTTCCAAAATGCACTTTCTGTAAAGCTGCTTTGAGACAATGTGTATTGTGAAAAGCGCTATACAAATACATTTTAATTGAATTGAATTGAATATATTGTTATTTAATATTGAATGCGTGTTTCGAATTGTGAGAAGTCGCAACGCGAGCTCACTGACTGAACTGACTAAGGCACAAAGTCTGTCTCAGTTCAGCACGATTAACAAGTTGCTAAATAATGCCTAACATGTTATGCTGCTGTTAATTGATAAGTAAACTGCAGTTCATATATATTATGAACTGCAGTTTACTTATCAAGTAACAGAATTAAATTAAAATTAAATCAATCAAAAAAAATTCTGTAAAGACGACGAAATCTCTTGCATTTTTAATATTATCAAACCGCGCCTGTTGAACGAAGAAACCTTCTCAGTGCGTGGATAAAACAGACTGGACGATGTTCTCCATGTACATTTCTCCATGTACATTACACTTCTTTTTTATTGTTAAATAACGATAGCTCCTAGTTAGGATTGGCTTAGCTAACTAAATTCTAAACCTAATACATTGAAATACGGTGATATTTTTTAATGTGTATGGGAGTCGAACAGCAGACGTACAATTCCTGTTGTTCACATTTACTCGTAGTGCAGTGAAGGAATCCTGCCACGTTGTTTTGTGCAGAAAGACCCGCCGAGGTCTGAATGGTATACTCATTATTTTTTGCAAAAGAATCAAATGCGTAGACATTCTCAGTTTCAGAATCACCCTGAGGTGGTTGTTATTCCGCTGACAAACACTAGCCTTTAAGTGCTTAACAGTTCTCGAATTACAAGTACGCCACGGTGTGGACACTCACAGATAGGTAATTCTTTCCTCAACATTTCTCTTCCTGCTATTTCAATTTGCCCTGTGATTATTGAAACGTGCGGTCTAACTGTCAATACATATTTGCATTTACAGCTTTGCTTGTGCTAATATTATTGGAGGTTTGACAATTCTTCTACCTCTGACTGTTTACACTTATTTTTAGTTTGTTTAAACAAGATTTGAATTAAAATTTAGATTAAGTCTCAGTTCAGTCACTGATGTCCACACAGAGGGAACACCCCTTTGTAGCCTCCCCTGCTGAGTTGGCTTTTTTTTTTTGGTTCTCTTTTCATTCTGTTTTGAATTGGTCTATTTTCCAGCTTTTCTCGTTGGTTTATTTTATTTATCACTTATATTTTACAGTAATCGTGATTATTATCAGATATAATTCTGATCTGTAACTTTTCTTACACTGTTATTTAAATTTGGTTGAAACCACTTTGAATTTATATTTGAATTAAGTGTCTGATTCAACCAGGTGAACTATTGGAAGGAAGAACGCCCCCTTGTGGCACAAACCAGCTGGTTGGTTTCCAGCGAGCGGGGTCATCCGACCGGCGTTACCTACGCTGGCCGTGCTTGAGTCTCAGACTCTCCTAATTCCCTTTTCATTGGTGCGGCACTAGTGTTGCACGGTGTACCGATACTTCAAAAGTATCGCGATACTCGGAAATTAAAAACGTCACGATACCTAAATTTATTAGTATCGATACTTCTTTCTCCTCACGCACGCAGCAAAAGAAGCTGCAGCTCTCATGTGACAAACACTACAGCGAATTTTTGTCCCGCCAAAGTCTTATTTGATCGGTGAGTAATGTAACTTAGATGCGCGTGTGACAGGGCGCATGTCTAACTGAGAGAGAGAGAGAGAGAGAGAGAGAGAGAGAGAGAGAGAGAGAGAGAGAGACCTGCACGCACTCCATCTGCGGAGCCAGGCGAAAGTAAACAAGGCTTCCGTCTCAAAACTAAGCGCTGTCTTGCTCTCTCCCACATATTAATCAAAATAAATCGACACGATGGTATGGTCTGAAAACTAAATTTTCATGTGGAGCATTCGGAGATTTGTTTTCCTGAATTACCGCTGGGTGTGAATTGTGCTAAAATATGTTGCCTTAATTATCTTCTCTGAAAAGCGTTCCGCACATTCAGCTGATATAAACCACACTTTAAATAAACGAAAACAAACCTATCCGGTGATGATGTTTTCTGTGATGACACAAATCTTGTGGGATGTCCTAAACTGCGGGGATAATCACACAACGCGCACACGTCCGATAATGACACGTCCAATTCGCGAACTAATGACTCATTTGAACCGATTCGTTTTAATGAATGGTTTAAACAACTGATCTGTCCAACACTGAACTCACGAGACATCTGAATCGGTTTATAACTAATTGGTAACACTTTACAATAAGGTTTCATTTATTACATAAAAATACAGTTTGCTTACTCAAGTGTAAGCTTTAAAACAAATAAAACCACTTGTTAGCATGAGACTACTTTTTTCCACACAGTGCTATCAGGAATCGATAAGAGAATCGTTAAAGAATCGGATCGATTAGCAGAATCTTCAGTGGCATGGATATTGATAAAATCTTATCAGTTCCTGTTAACTCTTATGTTGCTTATGATAACTGAGATAATGGTGCTAAATTTATTATTTTTTTACCTTGAATGTCATTGCTCTAATTTATTTTTTATATTTTGTTCAAATGTTTAACATATCTGCTGTTCATATGTTCATTTATTAGTGTGGTGTATGATTAGAATGTTGTCCCTGTTTTAAAATAAAGAAATGATATTTGAGAGTGTTTCTCCCTTTTCAGGAAAAGTATCGAAAAAGTATCGAAATCGCAATACTTGACTTGGTATCGGTATCGAAACAATAATTTTGGTATCGTGACAACACTATGCGGCACGCAACTTTGCAACATCAGCAATTTGGCACTCCAAAGGTAAAGTCAACTACGTCAGCGACACACAAGGCAATTTTGGGATAATTACCCGAACCATGGCCTAAAAAGGGGCCACTCTTTTGAACTCCAAAAGAGGGTTCCGGGGAAAACCCACATTTTGCCGGAAACCTTGGAGTTGCCGGTTGTATTTAAAGTCACAGGGCGCACCATGGTATAGAGGAGCGAAGGGCCCAGGGACAATGCGGTCGAGTGTTTGGGACCGTCGGAAAGATTGACCACGCCACTGGTTCTCACCAGAGTGACCTCAGGTCACCCCAGGCAAACTAAATAAAGGTAAAACCCATCCACTTATTAATAGGCCACAGAATATTAGATATTCCCCCGGTCATTTAAGTGTTGGCCCATCTCCTCTTCTCCAAGCCACACCCTCTCCCTAGGTTTTCGCTGGTAGCTCTGGTAGAGTTGAAACACTCTTATAGACTGCAGAATGACCGGGAAGGGAAACGCACACCACAAAGTTTCCCCTGACAAGCCGGTCTGTACCTTTCAGCCACGAGCTCAAGGCTGAAAAGGGGGGTGAAAGCCCACTGTTCAGTATGTCACCAGCCAGCTTCCAGAGAACCCCTGCCGCTAACCACGGCATGGCCCCCAAAGAACTTGACAAGCTGGCCGGAAACATCCCTACTTTCACTCCAAACCCTGCAGGAGGCCATGATGTGCATGCCTACCTGCAAGACATAGACATTCACTTGCACACTGTTCCCAACGTAACCCCGTGGGACAGATTGTACCTGGTCAGAATTACGTCCAGTCGTGATGTGCGCAGCTTCCTAGACCGTCAACCAGACAGTCAAATCGGACTACCAGCAGCTGCCGCAGGCCTTAATTAAAGAATTCTCTGATACAGAATCAGACCATGGACCTCAAGCAGGCCCGACTGGAGACCTCACAGACCTACTACAGCCGACTCCGGCAAGCCTACTTCGGAGCACGGAACGAGCCCGATATGGAAGAGGATTTCAACTTCAGAACTTTGTTTCTCCGAAATCTGCATCCCACATGAAAAGACTGTGGAAAAACCCCACAATCTGCCCTGTGTCTGAGCACGATTCAGAGCTGACCCGTGTACTACAGAGTAGCCAATCACAACACACCGGCCCAAACTAACCAATCTGAGCCCATTGCCTGTTTCTGAGGGAGTGGTTTCATAGAATCAAATATATTAAGTTAACAAATATATTAAGTTCAAATATTTCTTTTAAATAGTTAGTCAAATACTAAATTCTTTTAGTAAAAATAAAACTTATATATAACTGTAAATTCTAGACAAAATTAAAATCAAAATTGTTGGATTTTTAGTCAATTATTTTGGTATGTTCAACTCAAACAATCAAGTAAATGATATTCAGAGATTTTATTAAGTTAATTATTACTGTGATATTTACTAAGACCCTGCATTATTTATTTAGAGTGTAGGGACAGGGTTGGCCGCTCTTTCCACTGTCAGGCCAAACGGATCAAGAGTGGTAAGGAATGGTTATATGCCATTATGGTATTATTTCCACTTGAGCTTGGTTTGGCACGGCACGATTTCAAACTTCTAATCATGCATGTTGTGACATTGCCACTGAGGATTGGTCACTTGTCTGTTGCCTGGCTCTCTGTAGCTGTAATTCGAGGTCTGACAACACTGCATCTTTTTTGTTATGTTGACCAGTTGTCGTTCCCTTTCGAGGGAACTCGAACTGCGTCGTCAGAAACGACTCTTTGGGGACGCTCCCTTAGTGTGCGCCTCTGAAGTAAGAATGAAACTAATCCAATCCTGATTGGTGTTGCGTCATGACGTAACATGTGACGGCACATAAAAGTGACGCTGACACACACACACATTAGCTTTTCGCTCTTCAGCAAGCGCACTCTGTGAAACTGTCTGTCTTATTTGGTGTTGTTTTGTCTGTGCAAAGCTCCATATTATGGCGATTGAACAATACACTAAGTGTGTGCACCCCTGCCCTAGATATGTCACGGGTGGGGACACGAATCAGGTGTGTGTGTGTGTGTGTGTGTGTGTGTGTGTGTGTATTGTTTAGGGGCGCAGCACACACAGTCAGCTCTCGAGAGGGCTCCCTGTGAACACTGTGAAGCACTTCCTATTAGAGTGCTGTGCTCCCGCTTGGCTATATTATTTCCTTATGATGGCCAGGCTTGCGATCCCCGCGATTCGGGTCCCGTGTCTGTTGAGGCGGCGCAACGGCTTAGATCGTGGAGATCGCAGAAGGATCCCGCGGATGAGAACAAGACTGCTGAGGCACCTTTTCTTTCATCATCCGCAGATTCTATAACACTCGTTCACGACGCAGAAGCCTGTGACGAGTGCCCAGTGCTCGAGCTATCTGTTTATAAGGAAGTAGATGTGCTCAGCATCAGGAACGAGCAACATGAGTCACACTCGCCGGCTTATGTTTCTGCTTATGTAGAGCTCATGGAGGTTGTGACGCGTGCTGTGGCCAGACTAAATAAATATATAAAACAGTAAACATAAAAAAACATAAAAACAGTAAGCCCCGGCACTGATGTTGTGAACGGTGCTGCAGTAATCTCTCGTCTAGTTCATTTTGACGGGGATCATCCTGCTTATTTTGTGGCCAGCTGATATATATATATTTTATATATATATATATATATATATATATATAATATATATATATATATATATATATATATATATATTATATATAAATATTATATATAAAATCTTTTTATGTTTTTTTTTTTTTTTTTTTTTTTTTGAAAGGATGTGTAAGTGATATGAATGACTTTAAGTCTTTATGTTCTTAGGAAAGATTTCTATTTTGAATAAATGCTGTTCTTTTTAACTTTTTATTCATCAGTGAATCATTCTTAGTTCAGGCTGCCTCACTGCACCTTGATGGGCCATTAGCCATTGGGGGAGTGTTTTTAGTCTTCCCAGTGTAAATCACATTAATATTCATGGGCATTAACACTCCCACGCATACAGCACTGCTGACCCAAAAACTGATGTAAGAAATTCAAATCGTTATATTGATGTTTCTGAAAGAGTGGTCAGAATGATTTTTACTTCATTTTGAAGTAAAAATTATAGCCTACAAGAATAGAAGCCCAAAAGTATTGTGGACAACTATTCAGTATGTGTTAAATGGCCTTATTGCGGTGACATTTTTTTCCCAAAACGTACTAACCACGCATATTATTTTTTTCTATAAAATGCAAACATGTACATCCATTTTGCTCACATATTATTGTAGCAGAGTTTGTGCTGAATACAGCAAATTTATATGTTGGCAAATGGTATATTTTAAGTAGCTGAAATAAGCACAAATGTCAGGGCATGTCAAAACACCTAAAGAGCCCCAAAACAGCTCAGACCCCAGAGGGTTAAAGATCTAAATGAGGGCAAGGGACCAACTCCTGCTGAATTCGCAGAGTTGAGAAGAGACACAGATTTGTCTCTCCGGGCCACTAAAGAGACGGCATGTGCCATAGGCCGCTCTATGTCAGCTATGGTGGCTACGGAGAGACATCTGACGTGAAAAAAAAACAGTCTGCGGCGTTCCAACAGTATTTCCCTCGCCGCTCTAAATCTGGATCTAGGAGGGCTCCCATCGGCAAGAGCAAAAAGAGAGCGTTGGATCTATAGTCCATTAGCCAGGGGGGTTGATCGGTATCATCGGGGAGACAAATGCTATCATTGTTTTTTGGCAAGGTATACACCCCTAGTATTAGAAAAATCATGATAGCAGTGCAAGAGTGGTAGCGAAATCCCATTTTTTCAGCTCATGAAGTTACTAACCCCCTAAAATAAATTCCGTTTTTGAAATCTGGTGTATATCTGGTTTAGGCTCATGCTAGGGATATTGTCAATATTCTATAATATGGTGCTTGGTGTCGTTGGAAAGGGGACCTTTTAAGCTTTCATGTAAGCCCAGGATTGAATCTGTCTGACAGAAACAGAGGTCACATGACTTCTTTAAACCAGAAATAACACACATTTGTGACCGAACACGGAAACCAGGGACACAAGTCGGCAGCACAACTTGCGAGGAAAATGAGAAAGAAGCGTTTTTTTCCAAAATTTGTGATTTCCGCTTTTTTGCAGAATCTGTTAGTTGAGATCATGAAGAAGCCTCTCCATGTTTGAGATAACAGTATTAGTATATTTAAAAGCGTACATTTTGAGGTTGAAATCGGCTTGTTTTTCTGGGATTCTAGCATGCAGTAGGGGCGTGTCATTGTCTGTTTGTATTTCCATACTGAATAGCCGCCGGCGCTTTTGCCCCCGCCCCCCAACAGCGTGGCTACTTATTATGCAGCGCTCTAGCCGGCTCTATCTGATATCAACATTCAATGAAGATGGACGCCGCAAAGATTGTTGCAGACGAGCTGAACCGTGGCCGTTACAACGAAAATGTTTTGAAGTACTTCTTCGACAAGCCGGATGCTTATGAACACGCGTTCACTGATTCTGAAGACGATCTGAGCGACGATGAAAGTGGCATGATACGACTGAATAATATCCCTAATCTACAACTGAGTGAAGATGAAGACGAGGAAGAATGTATCGGACTGGCGTCAGACGAGTTGGACCGTAAGATATCAGAGGCTATATCGATAGTAACATTTGATGGGGATATAGATAGAGAAATGGGGAAAATCCGTAACTTTGACTGTAAATGTTACACGAGGAGAAAAGAAAACTCTCTGCATGGGAGACAGTCTTGTAGCCAGAAGCTTTCTCCAGACATTATGTACAACATACGGCTGGATTCTTTAGCTGCAGAAAAAGAGTGGCAGGACATGCGAATTATTGGACATTTAGAGGCAAACAGACGCACAGTGCAAACTTCGGAGATGGTTACATCCACAAAGAAGACCCCGACAAAGAGAAAGTGTGCCCGAACGACTTATTTCATTGGAGGCAACGAGATCTGCAAGAATACCATAGGCGTCATTTACGGGGGGGACGGGGGGACATGTCCCCACCACTATTTGCCAGGGTCGATTTTGTCCCCACCACTTTTGAAACATCTCGCGGTACGGATGTAGCCTACAATATACAAGTAAAACATCTCCAGTTAACTAGCAGAGCATTCGTTTCGTTCGTTTGTTAAATAAGAGGTGATCTAGCGCTAACATGTGTTGTTGTTTTAATCGAGATATCATGTGCTCGTTGCCTCTGCGATCAGTGGCGCGGATACAGTGTTCTGTTGTGGCACGCGCCACAATGTCTTCACTCGGACGCGCGCTTCAATCTGTTGCGGAGATTCTCTATTCGTTCCGGTGAAATCGCAAAACAAAATGCAAACAAACGCATCCCTGCTTGATATACAACCACTGATAAACATTATCGGTTTTGATGAGGGGAAAAAAAAACAAATCGACCCTTTATATTAATTTAGTTAAATAGGGCAGTCTATAGGCTATAGTAAGGAAAGCTTGTTTCCGCCATAGAATAAAACATTTTAAAAGATAATTGCGACTTTTTATCTCAAAATTGCGAGTTTACATCTCACAATTCTGACTTTATTTCTCAGAATTGCGAGATATAAAATAAGAATTTCGTGAAATAAAGTCATAATTTCGTGAAATAAAGTCACAATTGCTTCTTATTTTTATTTTTTTTTTACCCCAGAACAGTTTATATCTCACAATTCAATTCTGACTTTGTAACACGCAAATGCGACTTTATATCATGCAATTCTGCCGTTATATATCCCAATTGCATATTATAAAGTCAGAATTGCGACATATAAACATGCAATTCTGTGAAAAAAGTCAGAATTTCAAGCTATATTTCTCGCACTTTATATCACGCAATTTTGACTTAATAACATACAGTTGTGACTTTAGGCCTATATCACGCAATTCTGACTTTATAGCTAACCTGCAATTGCCACTTTATATCACGTAATTCTGAGATAAAAAGTCAGAATTGTGAGATTAAAAAATCGCAATTACATTTTTCATTTTTCACTCTGTGGCGGAAACATGCTCCAGTTGTCGTGCAATGCAAGTGATCGTGCCGGCGTCTTATTACATTGTCTGCTATATTTACTTCTTATATAAATACAGGCAATTGGTTGATAAAATAGTCATCAAAATTAAGATACAATTTATACTAAACGAAAATCTTTTTACAAAAGTCTTTCTTCAAAACAAAACTCAAGTGGTCAAAATAATGTTTTACCCACTCCATGTCTCCAGAAATATTGCAGCTTCAGTGCTTATCATGAGCTTGAGAAAGTGTGAAAATAATTTCCAGTAAAGGACAATGTTGCAACAGTCGTTGTTTAGGTACCTTAAACGCGCACATACAGTCTCTGAGTCATCACTGCAGCCAGGAGATGAAGAAGAGCTGAGAATGAGATCCACATCGCACACCTAGCACATCTTCGTGTGCGACTATCGCAGCTAGCGCGACCAGTGCCGTTGCTAGGACGGCGCCAGCGCCTCTGCCTATCCCATGAGTCCTAATAAATGCAATTCCAACTATTTCTGAAGTGCTTCTTTTATAAAGAGCACCGCTTTTTCTTTTATCGGGAAACGCAGTCCATATGATGCGTATGGAGATTCCAAAGCGCTCTTCTTTGGTCAGAACCAAGGAGAGCGATCGCGGATAGGTTCGTCTTGATTCCATATGCACCGAAACTTTTTAATAATGCAACAAAATATTTAAAGAGCATCAAGCTATTGAAATCTATATTATGTATAGCCTACGTACAGACATATTAGACCTGCGCGAAAGAGAAAAAAAAAATTTTTATGTGTCATTGTACCCAGCACTTTTGAAAATGCACTTCCGAATGCGTCTCTGTCCCCAGCACATTTCAAACCAAACTGACGCCCATGAAGAATACTTTTCTGTTCTTATGGGGTGAGTTTCCATAAACAAAGTTTGTCGTTTTTTGTTCATTCTAAGATCACGTACACGTTCTCATGTTTAGCTCAGCTCAGGACTGTCGTTTTAATTGTAACGTTAGCATCATATCACTTGCCAAAACTTGCCCATTAATATAATGAGCTTTAAGATGGTAACGTTAATGTGAACTTCTGCTATTAATTTGAATAATGCTTCAATTGCTTGAATTGACTGGTGTTAATGACTTAACTTAGCCCATGTAAACCTGCCTGTTAGCATTCTTGAATTGATTGTGATGCTAATAATTTTAGCCAGTGGTGGAGGAAGTACTACTTAATATTCTTACCAAGGATTTACTAATGTAATCGTAAATGTATCAGATTAAATTCCTACTTAAGTAAAAGTATAAAGTATACGTAGCCGTAAACTGTGCATTATAAATCAAAAGTAAAAGTATTTATGAAAAGTTTAATGTACAGGATATTTTTAATAATTTGACTCGAACCAGGTCTAACCACTAACTGAGGTCTAAACCAGGAAGTACAGATACAAACTCTAAAGTAAAAAGTATTCATCATAAAATTTACTTCAGTAAAGTAAAAGTACCTATAATTTGTACAATACATTTTGATATAGGTGACAAGATGCCTGTTAGCAAGACCATGATGTTAAACGTTTTTTCTTTTTCCCCCCTTTTTTCAGCATTGGCAAAGACACCCTGGCTGATATAGTCAAACACTATGAGGAGAATGGGGCAAGACCACGTTTGAGGAAGAAGCACTCACTGCCACGTCCACCAGCCAGGTTCATCAGCCCTGAGGATATCAACAGAGTTGTGGACTTCATAAAAAACTATGCAGAAGACAATGCCATCATGCTGCCTGGCCGACAGCCTGGGCATAAGGATTGGCATGTGAAGTTGCTGCCAACTCATGTGTCCAAGGCCTCAGTGTGGCGTCTCTACGTGAAGTCTGCTAAGGAGCTTGGTATGTGTAAACATTGATTTAGAATTGAGTGCTTATAAAGTGAAATAATGCAGAGCACTATTAGCAATTACAATACAATTAACCATAAGCAATATCTGTTTTTCAGGTGAGCGTGCAGTTTGTAAAACCAGCTTCAAAGCACTGTGGAACCGACTTCTCCCACACATCAAAAGTTGCCGGCCGCGCACAGATCTCTGCTGGCAGTGCCAAAGCAATAATGAGCAGCTGATACGAAGTGCAAACCTCCCAGATGATAGAAAGTCTGAAGCAGTAAAGAAGCAACACAATCATCTTTCCCTTGTGCAGAAAGAGAGGGCTGTGTACAACGACATGACTGCTGCCTGCAGAAAGACTTGCTCTGGCTCTGACCTGTCTTTTGGACCATCCCTACCAGCAAGCAAGAAGATTAGGATGCATTACAGTTTTGATTTTGCTCAACAGGTAATATTTCACACACATTTACTTCACTTTACTTTATTGATGTCCCTTAAAGGGTGATTTGGTGCATGAGAATAAATAGTGCAAATGCAGAATAGCATCAATATAGTAAGTTTTATCTTTATTAGACAGTTATGAATAGATGCAAATTTAATTTAATCTAATCCAAGTTCCCTCTCTCCCTCTGTCTCCTACAGTTACACTTTCCCTCAAACCCTCTCCAGCCAGGACCAATGTACTTCCTCACCCCACGGAAATGTGGCCTATTTGGTGTTTCATGTGAAGGGCTGCAGAAACAGGTGAATTACCTGATTGATGAAGGCATGTCATCTACTAAGGGAAGCAATGAAGTCATCAGCTACATGCATAATTTCTTCGGCAACTTTGGAGTTGGAGAAACAGAGGTGGATCTTCATTGTGACAACTGCAGTGGGCAGAACAAGAACAACTTCATGCTCTGGTACCTTGCCTGGCGGGTTGGACACAAGCTTCACGATAAAATTGAAATCCACTTCCTTATTGCTGGCCACACCAAGTTTTCCCCTGACTGTGGCTTTGGACTCATCAAGCAAGCCTACATGAAGACAAGAGTCAACACTTTGGCAGACATCGCTGAAGTACTTTAACTTTACTTTGCTTTAATGACTTCAGTGCTGTTTTCTGTTCTGCTTCAATGAAACATTTAACTGAAGATCTTTTTTTTTCTTCCTCTCTTCTCTTTTTTGTCATCAGGTTGTGGAAAACAGCTCTCCTGTGAGTCACCTCAATATCCCACAGCTTGTTGGAACGGCAGAGGGCAAAGTTTTAGTCCAGACCTTTGACTGGCAGCAGCATCTGACTCGCCACTTCCGTAGACTCCCACAGATCAAGAGTTATCAGCACTTCAGGTAATTGAAACTTTCACATTGTTTACATACAATATAACATAGCAACAACATACACATGACAGTTTTTTATAAGAAAATACTTTGCCATGTTTAAAATGTTTGCTTTTTCTGTCACAGCTTTGACGCCAAGAGACCAGGTGTGGTGCTTGCAAAAAGTCACCGTGATGCACAACCTGTCGAATATCAGCTACTGCGCGACGGAGCAGATTTGCCCCCTATCGACGGTCTTCCTGTCCTGGCCCCACCTGGACTGAAAATTGACAGGCAGACCTATCTATATGAAAAAATCAGGCCATTCTGTGCTGACGAGGCAAGAGACATCACATGCCCAGCGCCAAGGATCACAACACAGAAGAGTCCACAGAAGAGGATGCGAATGTAATTTTCATTGGACTGTGTCACAAAGACCTTTTTTCTTGTTTACAATACCTGCAATGTCACTTTATCAACCAACCACCTGAATTTAGTTTTACATTCTTGAATGAAAAGCACTCTAAACAATGTTTGATTGATTTGATTATGGAAAATAAAAAAAGAATATATCAATCAACCAGTTTATTGCTTATTTTTTATCATTAGCAAAAGTTTGTGTTTCATGTTGCATGAGTACACCGAAGAAAATTCCTAGTCTCTAAAACCTTTCATTGACAATGGCAATAAAATCTATTCTGATTCATACTCCGATACTGTATGTGTAGTTATATATATATATATATATATATATATATATATAAACACACACACACACACACACACACACACAGGGAGGGACTGGGACTAAAAAAACGGCCCTGGACTTTGACTAGGCTCGGCCCAAAGCAATCGGCGCGCAGAAACTCGACAAAATAACGCCTGCCATGAGTGTCACAAGACTTTATCTGTGGCTCATGATCAGTGTTGTGCAAGTTACTTCCAAACTGGAATACATTATATATTACATGTTACTGTTATTTAAAAGTAATTCATTACCTTACAATATTACTGTCTCAGAATTGTAATGTGTTACATTACTCCTGTATTACTTTTGAGTTACTTTCACCAAAATAACTATACAGAAGTAGAACTTAACATTCTAAAATGACTAGGGCTGTAACGATATGCAATATGAAGAGTAAATCGCAACACTCAGATCCACGAACCTGCAGAATCGCGAACACCACTTCCAACTCCAGAGTTATCCATACCGTTCAGATCCAATGCTACCACATCTTTATATTACTATTAGTATTATTTGAAGTTAACTTAACATTATAAAATACGTAGATCTACGTCTTAAAATAAAATTGAGGATAAATTATTTAAAATTTGAGAATTCCAGTGTAATGGACATGACATTTGCTGTCAAAACTTGAAAAATAATTCTCAGAAAATGCATTAATACCAAAATATTGAAACGTCTGTTTATCCATAGGCTCCTCCCTGAAAGGAGTCCAGACATTAGAAAAATATCAGTCTACACATGCATTTTATATTTAATATTGGGGAAATAGACAGTCATGCGTGACAAAAAAGGCAACGATTTTTGTTGTTGTAATTTTGTGAATTACACTGCGCAAATCGATGAAGAAGGGGTTGGCTCTCCAGTCTCCACAGAACATAAAATATTCATTTTATTTTATTTTTCGTGTTCGCATTTATGAGGAAAAACAATGTTACAGACGTGACAGTTCTCCGTTATGGACGCGAGCGCTCTGAAGCGGCACTAAAAGACTGCTTTAATACTTTCACAAAGACCTTACACAGAAGACACAAAGCCTTTCTTTAAAGTGAATTTCGTTTTGTATTAATTGTATCTTAATTTTAATCAATGATTGATCAACCAATTGCCTGGCTGGATTTTATAAATAAGAAGAAGTAGGCTAAATATAGACAATTAAAAATAATCACGAACGGAGGACAATTCACTCATAAATGAACCGAAACTCAGCGTATAAGGTAGCCTATTCGCGGACCTGAAAAATATATCTATATTGAAATGTCTACGTGTAAAACAGAACAATTCAAAACTGAAAGAAAACAGACTGCTCTCTGCTTATGAAATGAAATGTGCATTTCTCTCTGGTGCACTAGCTACTGCGAAGATTGCGAGTCAGCATCGTCAACTTCATCTTGACTTTATTAATAAACAATTAAAATGTCTCCTTGCTATATTTGACATATTCATAATCATTGCTTTTGCCAGTTCTTTGTGACAGCTTTTAGGTGCTTTATCGGCAGCGCCGCCGACCTTACATGAATGCGTCACCACCGCATCGAAAACATGATTGCGTGATGAAAACATGAAAAATAGCACATAAACATAGCCTAACTGTTTAGAAAGAAAACACAGAACGAATGCGCATACGTCCATCTCGCGAATGGACAGTCTTCTTCATGCCATATTCACCCATTAGCCGCTTCTAACATTCATGGTATTCATACGCACTTTCATGAGATCGGGCTCCTTCTCCACTGGCCAGCACGAGCACAGAGGCCGAAATCATACCTCACGGCACTCCTGTAAAAAATAAATCGCTACAAATATATCAGACGCTGCCATATAGTTTTTATTAACAGACTTGGACGCCACAGGCGGCTATTGACTGACCACGAACAGGTAATTTAGCCTACTTGCATTTTTCATTTGTTAATGTCTCGCTGTGTATTTTTATTTTTATTTACAATTAAAACTAAAAGTCTGTTGTAACTTGTAACGCAAACCTTACTGAACATGTACCGAGTAAAATATTACTGAAAATTGATTAGTAATGCCTTACACTACTGCGTTACAGCAAAAAGTAATATGTTACTGTAATGCATTACTTTTGTAACGCGTTACTCCCAACACTGCTCATGATACTATACCATTCAAATTACCAAATTATAGTTAACAACATATTCTACAATCTATTCCATGCTGTCTTAAAATGAATTTATTACTTAATAATAATTAATGTATGAAGTAATTAATCTTACCTACTGCACAAATAATAATATGTATAATATGTATAATAATGAAATGTAACTTCTGTATTCAAAATCTTCAATGTTTGTAAGCATTAACTGTAACGTTATCAACATTTTTAAAAGTAAAAGCACAACATATTTTTTAACATTCTCTAGAGTTTATCTTATTTTTATTCAGTGTACATAAGAGTTGCCTGTTTGCAAACTTTTTTTCCTTTCTTTGATGGCACATTTTCCTGACCTTTTTGCTCCCCCCCCCCCTTGTGCTTTTTGTGCGGTGTGCTTTACAGCTTTACATGGGGTATGGCTTATCTAAATGAGATGTAAATGAGCCCTATTGTCACTCCCACCAGCAGAGAGAGGTGAGAACTGCAGATCTTTAGAGGCGGTTTTCTCCGCTTTTAGTTTTTCTGAGTGCCTACCTTCAAATGGCCACAACTTCTCAAAATATTATCAGATTTCCATGTGTTACACATCGTTGGAAAGCTTGGAGACTACACTTTCAGAATCTGTGAATAACTCAAAATGCCCCAGAACCGACTTGTGTCCCTGGTTTCCGTAACTGGTCACATTTTTTCACAATTTCCGCCTAAACTGTATGCTTTCTTTTATCCCTGTGGCATGAAAGAACACCAGGGACACAAAACTCAACAACTTCAATACTCAAGGCACTCTGATGACTCAGAACATGTATAATATACCCATACTATTTATTTGTGAGAGCCTTAAATTAGACTTGTGCAGCCAGCACAAGTCTTCAAAATTGAATAGAGCCAATAGAATGGACAAATAGAATACCCTATTAGTCCAGGGTCAAATGGCCTATTTATTCATGTACAGTTGTAATAAAAAGTAATTGTTTCAATGGTGTTGTCAACATTACACTTGTAAGTAGTTTAACAAATTGTTTCTATCATGTATTTTGATATTCACCCACTTTCAGTTAGAATGTCAAAAAATAGCTCATGCACGAAATGTTAATGGATTTTGACAGTTTGACAAGGTTTTGTCAGTTCCCTTTCGAACGGTCACTTCAGAACACTTCAGAACAGAACTTCAGACAGATTCATTACTAGGCTTAAATGAAAGCCGAAAAGGTCCCCTTTCCATCGACACCAAGCACCATATTATAGAATATTGACAATATCCCTAGCATGAGCCTAAACCAGATATACACCAGATTTCAAAAACTGAATTTATTTTAGGGCGTTAGTAAATTCATGAGCTGAAAAAAGGGATTTCGCTACCACCCCTGCACTGCTATCGTGATTTTTCTAGTACTAGGGGTGTATACCTTGCCAAAAATCACTATGAGACTTTGTCCCCCCAGATCATACCGATGGACCAAATTTGGGGCCCTGGCTCATGGACTACTAGAGCCCCTCCTGCGGGAGCTTGGCAACAGAGGAAGCACTCTCAACCGAAGTCCTCCAGCCAGAAGGGTGACCTGAGGGGAAAGAGGTCCTAATTGTAGTGTAGGACCTCTGAGGGCTGCCCCCCCCTGAGGGCTGTCCCCTCACAAACTTTTTCCTGCCGGTCCTCCGCTTCAGGAAGTTGAGAATAGTGCTCAAAAAACACCAGAGGCCAGTCTCAAGGGGCTGGTTCCCTTAGTAGATTTCGTAGAAGAATGGCAACACCTTCCGAATATATCTATATGGGTCCTGTATATTATAAATATTATAAAATATGGGTACAGGTTGCAGTTCGGTCACCGACCTCCCAAGTTTGCTGGGGTGGTACAGACTGCAGTGGTTCCAGAACAGACTCGGGTTATGGAACAAGAGGTACAGACTCTACTGGAATTAAGGGGCCATAGAATGTGTTCCCCTACCAGACAGGGAGTCCGTGTTTTACAGCCAGTACTTTGTAGTTCCAAAGAAGGATGGCGGACTGAGGCCAATTTTAGATCTAAGGCTTTTGAATCGTTCTTTGAGGAGATTCGGGTTCAAAATGCTTACTATTCCCATTATCGTGAACCAAATCAGATCTCAGGACTGGTTTGTCATGATGGATCTAAAAGACGCTTATTTTCATGTCTCCATCCTTCCATGTCACAGGAGGTTCCAGAGGTTCGCTTTCTGGTGCGAAGCATACCAATATCGGGTTCTTCCGTTCGGCCTAGCACTCTCTCCCTGCATGTTCACAAAGTGTATGGATGCGGCTCTGGCTCCACTGAGGCTTCAGGGCATCCGTATACTGAATTACATCGACGACTGGCTCATATTGGCCCAGTCTCGAGAAATGGCAGTTCGGCATCGAGATGTCATCCTTGGCCACATTCAGAACCGGGGGTTGAGGCTCAACACTAAGAAAAGGTGTTGGACCCAGCTCAGAAGACTACTCTTCTGGGCGTGGTATGGAATTCGGTTATGATGCAGGCACGTATGTCTCCCGCTCGTATCGAATCCATCCTGGCCATGGTGTCCGGGATAAAGCTAGGCCAGGCCATCACTGTAAAGCAATTTCAAAGACTCCTGGGCCTCATAACAGCGGCATCCAACATAATTTGTTTGGGCCTGCTTAACATGAGGCCCCTTCAGTGGTGGCTCAAAGCCAAGGGTTTTTCCCCAAGGGAATCCGTTCCGTATAATAAAGTTTATGCGCAGATGCCTTCGTTCCCTATTAATTTGGAAGAAACCTTGGTTCTTGTCCAAGGGCCAGTGTTAGGGGCGTCAAGAGGGGTCCTCTTCTTGGAGGAGGTCGGACCTACTGTAGTGTGTTTTGGGTCACATATTAGGGGCTCCTGGCTTTACAAACCATAAGTAGGCCTACAAGGTGCGCAATTTGCCTTCACCTTTGGCCGCAAGGGCTCATTCTACTAGAGGCATGGCATCCTCTAGGGCCCTCATCTCGGGAGTGCCCCCTCCAGGAAATCTGTGAGGCAGCCGGTTGGGCTACCCTGCACACTTTTATCAGGTTTTTAGTCTGCACCTCCCTAGTATGCCTGGCGCACATGTGCGCTCGTCCTAGCTGAGTGCCTGGTTTCAGTTTCACTCTAGGGCAGGCCTGTTTTCGGTGAGTGGCCTAGTGGGCATTCGTTCCCCAAAGAGTCGTTTCTGACGACGCAGTTCGAGTTCCCTCGAAAGGGAACGTCTCGGGTTATGAGTATAACCCTTGTTCACTGAGAAGGGAACGAGACACTGCGTCATCCTGCCATGCCCCTCGAGGACTGGGAGCGTCTTGCTTCATCGCTAGGCTAATGTGTATGTGTGCCGGCGTCACTTTTATGTGCCGTCACATGTTACGTCATGACGCAACACCAATCAGGATTGGATTAGTTTCATTCTTACTTCAGAGGCGCACGCTAAGGGAGCGTCCCCAAAGAGTCGTTTCTGACGACGCAGTGTCTCGTTCCCTTCTCAGGGAACAAGGGTTATAGTCATAACCCGAGACGTTTTATGCAAATAAATGCTCTAAATGACAATATTTATATTTGAAATTTGGTAGAAATGTTGTCAGTAGTTTATAGAATAAAACAAAAATGTTAATTTTACCCCAAACACAAACCTATAAATAGTAAAACTAGAGAAACTGATAATTTTGCAGTGGTCTCTTAATTTTTTCCAGAGCTGTATATGTGTGAATATACATTCACATTTATATGGGAAGATGTATGTGCAATATATGTAAACAAAGGATACAACTTTCTAAATATTACATGTAATGTTATTTTTGTCTTAATTTTATTATACATTTTATATGCATTTAATATAAAGCCATACATGGTCAATGCATATATTGCAGTATATTGACAAACATAAGCACTAGTTTCCCTTATATGGAAATGTATTATTTAAAGGGTACCTATTATGGATTTTTGAAAATTGCCCTTCATGTAGTGTATAACATAGATCTAAGTGAACGAAAAACATCCTACAAAGTTTTAAACATGAAAGTTCACTGTATACAAAGTTATTGTCTCTCAAAAGTAAGAGTCGACTCTGAGTCGCTGATATGAATCGTTCGATGAACGTTGCTTTTTCTCTAACTTTATGACGTCACCTGTACAAGTTATTTGAATAAGATACGCCCACTTATTGCGTTTGGAGACGCCAGGGAAAACTAACATCATGTCGACGAGACGCTGTTCTGAAGTGCGACGCAAAAGCAAACTTTTTTCATCTGCCCAGTGAGGAGCATTTGAAGACTAAGTGGCTACAGTTTATATATACAACTATACCACAGAAGTAGCCTATAGCCCGAACCTTGTTCTGTGTTCGGGTCATTTTGAAGATGATTGCTTCACAAACCTAAATGCTATAAAGTATGGATTTGCAAGCCGGCTGATACTGAAGGAAGGGTTTATTTGGATCAGCTTCCTTCTCCGAATCACAACCTATAAGTATTATTAATATTAATTCTTGCTTTTATGTTTTATGTATCATGCTCAATAATTATTTTGTGTGTTGTGTATGCACAGCGCAGCTTCTAGGTCTTCAATGTCAATTGTATTGAAATATGTGAAGTTTAGGGCTCTCGTCACGCATTGAGCGTGACAGTCACTCATTTCGCTCTTTTGTCACGCTCTCCCGCCACACATTGTATTTCTCACGCTGAAAAACTATTTGTAATATATTTAATATGCCGCAGCGCCCAAAACTCTAGCCGCCGCTCTCACTGTGTGGAATTGGCAGGAATCAAGCGCGTCTCCTCTGGTGTTGTTCGTCTGGTGTTGTTAGCCAATCAGAAAATAGCACTATTGTATCCGGGTAAGATTAAACGCAACAACCAATGACACCCCGTCGCCTCGGTGTCACTCCTTTGGGCTATGGTAGCTAACATATCACTGCAGATTAGCGTCACG
Organism: Chrosomus eos; assembly: GCA_036326025.1. Lineage (NCBI taxonomy): Eukaryota > Metazoa > Chordata > Actinopteri > Cypriniformes > Leuciscidae > Chrosomus > Chrosomus eos. Next base: position 47,264 of record JAZAVI010000435.1, on the reverse strand, counting down.
CAAAGGCGGGGTTTGGAAAAATGACTCGCTAAACGATTCATATGGGAGTCGGTGAGCAAATCAGGTAAAAATAAATGCATATTATAAGACAACAAAAGTGTTTTTTGTCATTTCATGCTTGTAAAACTGTTGTTGGGGACTCCCAGAAACAATATTAGGAACATTTTAAATGCCATAATAGGTACCCTTTAATATATCACATTTTCTGTAAATTCCCATACATATTTTTTTAAAGGGACAATGTGTACATTTTTAGGTATTTTATTATCTAAAATCAATATTTTTATTCATAAACATCTCTTTAATGGTGTACAAATACCTCTGCCAATTATCTGACTTATCCTCGTAAACGAAGAATTTATTATCTTTATATACATGGGACGGGTATCTCCACGGAGGCTTCCATGTAGTTCCGCCATCTTGGAAAAAGTGTAATAGCAGAGAGGGACAAAAAGTACTAGGCCAACACTTTTCCACAATGCGTTTTCATTCAGAGCTAGCGTGACGAAACTGAAAGCAGCAGAAACGGAGGAGCAGAGCAGTGAGAGGCGCTTGTCTCTGCCCCGGCAAGTTTAAAAGTTTATTTTTAATGGCGGACCATACATATGCTGAGCCACAGGAGAAGAAATCCTCGTCGCCAAAAAAGTTCAAAATAGAACGTAAAAGAAAACGTGACCGGCGTTTACAAAAAACAAGAGTTAATGTCGGGAGAGCTTTTTCCAGATGGAAAGAGCTAATGCAGGAGAAAGATTTCAAAAGAGACACTGAAGTCCTGCTTTCTTCTCGACAGGTAAGTCAATGTTACAGTCTTAATTACAGGCTTTTTATCATTGCTTGGTTATAACTTGCTTTCATCCTGTCATAGCTTTTTGGTACATAACGGCTACCGTAGATGCAACACGCATTTGAAAAAGTAAGGCGCTGGAGAGCATAATTCGTTTGAATGCAAAATACAATTTCACCGCTAGATGGGAGAAATTCCTACACAATGTCCCTTTAATCAAAGGGTTTATACACTCTTATTAGATATTTTTATTTCAGAAATGTTGGAGGCTGCAGGAATTGCAAAAATAAACATTTTCAAAACATCTTACATATCGGTTTGAATTCTCAACATTATATAATTCTCAGTTCACTAAGGATTGAAGTGTGGTTCTATCATGCCAAGATTAAAAGATCTTCCTGAGCAAAACGGGGCTCAAAAATTCTGTGGCTCAAAAATTCATAATGTAATTTACTGACTCACGTTTCTTTTGAGTATTGCCCATGCTGTCATCACTGGAGCCAGAGTCACGATGAATTTTTTACTGCCTCTTAATACAGTCTCAATCAGAGATGTGCTGTCAGACCCTTCAAAACCTACAGAGAAAAGTGACACAAATCAGGATGGGTACATACTCACCTTGTCTTCCGGTAAAATGTAAAACATAAAAATGACAATAGCCAATTCTGGCTCCATAGCTGTTTACTCAATTATGTCAAATTAATTATCAGGATGGGAGCTCAGCTGTACTCTCGCATCGTTGCTTGGTGCGGTAATCGGGAACACCTGGTTGCACAATTAGGAAATCCTATTGTTGTGAACTTTTTTCGGTAACACTTTATTTTACGGTGTCCTTGTTACATATGTTACATGTACTTACCGTAGTAATAACAGAAAATTATCTAGCGGCAACATTCCAATCTCATAAATGAAGCCTACCCAGAAGTGCGAAAAACTGCAATACATCGAAAATCCGCTAGGGGCAGGTCCCAAAAGTGAGCAAATGTCCATAGACCCCATGTTAAAATGTCCGTTTTCACAGCATAAATTCATGCTTTTACAGGTTGATCCCATGGACTTTTATTGTATTTTTCGATAGTTACCGAGTGCCTGACAACTGTGAGGGGGGTGAATTTTTTTAGATTTAGATTGTATTTAGATATAAAATGTAGGACAAATAAGGGCGTGGTTAACTTTGATTGACAGCTGATAACGGGCTGCGCTGAGTGAAATGTGACGTCTCGGCCATGATCTGACACAACACATCACACCACCTCCTTATCCTTTCTGAACATTTGAATTGAAATATCATACATAAAATGGGTTGCTCTGCTATTAGACGGTGGGCCGAGGGTCCGTATCTGCTTTACTTTTCGAAATGGATGATCCCCATGGAGGGAGAACCTGGATTTGTAAAGTTGGGACGGTTGTTTTATTCTTAACGATATGAAAAGTGTTGCCACTCCCATTTATTGCACATTTTCCCCCGAAATCATAATAAACGAACCGTAAATATGCAGGCAACGTGGTTGCCTACTATATCAGTGGAGTCAATAGCGCGGCAAGATACTGACAAAGGATTATTATTAACCAATCAGATGTAGCTTCTTTAGAACAGCTGTTCCGCGGACTATCCATCAGACACGACGAGCAGCGTCTTCGGGATCACATTGACCATCGCAAAGGACATGTTTGTGTTATTGTAAGTATTCATTAAATGTAATAGGATATCTATAAAATGTTTGTTTTGTACACTTTGTTCAAACGTATGTAAGCGTCTCGTTAGTGTCGTTTAACTAGCAGTAGCGGCGATATTGCCCATATTCCGCATTTCAAGCGCATGCATAAAGCTTAACGTTACCACAAAGAACCGGCAAAAGTAATGTTTATGCAGCATTATACATTTTAATTGTTTATAAATAAACTAGTGTTTTCTGGCTGCAAAGATACAGTTGGCGCTGTTGATGACGCCATCTTCGCATAATGGTGATCAGCAACCAAATATTGATAATGTGGAAGTTACTGCCTTTTGCCTTGGCATGACTTCTCACTTTTTGCTGAAAATACAAAGGCAGAGTACAGTAACTTTAAAATAGTGGTCAAAAATCAAGTTTGAGCTCAAGATTTTTTTAAGTAGATAATTTTAATTACTTAAACATCTAATTGCCAGATTTCCAGTGTCCTACCTATAATTAATTCGGCGGGACAACTAAACATCTTTAAAGATTTTGTAACTTTATTAACATTTGTAACATTATTTGTAACTACAAACAGTCACACATCTTTTCATACAATCCTTCCCAGTTCTTCTGAATATAGTTGTGAGTTCCTAAATAAATACCCAATATTTTCAGGCCTTCTTTACCCCATTTCACACCTCCTGGTAAGACTGGTGGCTCTTCTTCAGACCAGTTTCCTAAAATAAAACCTTCACTTTTTCCCAGTTTACCTTTGCTAAAGAGGCATTTTCATAGTTCTTTAAAACTTCTTCTAAAACAATCACATCTCTTTTGCTTTTGATAAACACGGTAATGTCATCAGCAGGCAGAAAACTTAGGTTTAACTTTTTGTTCTTCAATTAGCAGGCCATCTAAATGTTTCCCCAATTGATGAAGCAAAGGTTCGATGGCCAAAGAATATAGCATCTCTGACAAAGGACAACCTTGTCAAATGCCTCTGCGTACTAACACTGGTTGACTTAGCCTTCCTCCAACCTTCAACATTGTAGAAACATCAGAATATAACAGTTTGATCAGTTTGAAGACATTTCGCTAAGATTTTATAGTCAGTACACAAAATTGCCACTGGCCTCCAGTTCTTCAAAATACCAAGATTCCTTTCATTGGTAACAATGACAAAACGGCACTTTTACAGCTTGTTGGTAGCTCTTTTTTCTTGTAAGATGATTTTCAACATGACATCATGACTTTTGCGTAAACATACACGCCACTTTCAAGTCAAGTGGCGTGTTATTTATACGCATTTTGAACTATCCGCGTGTATGCGTGTATATCTACGCCGTTATGTCCGAGTGATTCCGCGTGTATGTACACGCCGTTAAAAATCCGAGCGAAATAAAGCCAAATTTTGATATACATCTGGGGGAGCGATAGTTTTCTTACTAGGATGGTAGGGAAAGACTTATAAATGGTATTAACCAGTGACGGGTAGGTTTAGGGACGGGATTGGGGTAGGTCATATATTTATATATACAGTAATGTAACGTTAAGTCAACGGCGTTCATAAACACGCTGAAAAGCGATTTTGCGTGTTGATAGCACGCCAAAAATGGAAATACGAATTGGCGTGTCATACATACGCAGTTTCATGAGATCAGTCTGTGATTTTAAAACATCAAACAAATCGTCTTTTAACCCTTTAGAACCTGAAGCTAAAATAGGTGTTTTTCACATATTTTGATTTTTTGACTGTAAAATTCTAAAACAATGTGCTATCTTCAACTGCAATGTGTCATCTTTTTCAGAAAAAGATTTGCATTTTCCGATTTTTATTTAGGAAAAAACTGAAAAATCACGAACGAAAGAAACTAACACTTTAAAGTTGAAAATTGAAGTATAATACATCTATACAAGTCTTTTTTGTGACATTGGGTTGCACAGTTTACATTTAGGACACATTTTGTTCATACACGCATACATACAGGGGCGGAGCCAGACGATGTAAATATTCGGGGCTTAGCCCAAACCAGGGGCATGTCTATTTTTATTATGTGGGGGTGCTCTCCCTAGGGGGGTACGGGGGTATGCCATCCCCCGCCACCCCCGGGAATTTTTTTTTTTTTAATAAACCATTAAATGGCACTTTCTGGAGAGTTTTGTGCAAAGAAATTGATAAATTGAGTATTACATGAAATGTGAAAAACTGTAAGGTTAAGAGCATATACTTTGCATTGTTGTAGAAGATTTAGCGTTTACATTACTGTTAATCAGTCATCACTTGATTACACATTGTATTACCTTGTTATATAGTGACCCATACAATGTGCCAAACATAATGTGCCACATGAAGAGAGACACACACACACATAGACACAGCCTACTCTGCGAGTCTTGGTCTAGCAAGTCTTATATTTCTGTAATTCACACAGATCAAACACAAATATGCTGACTGAATAGATTGCTAGTTTATTTTAAGTAGCCAGCTAGCCGTTCTCTTGGCAGTTTGCTGATAATCCGGTGTCTGAAGTAAAATGCTCAAAACATCTCTTGAGAAAAATCACAAGGACAACCTAGTCTTGGTTATTTAATTTTGATTTAGTCTTATTTTCCTTACCTTGTCATTCAAGGCACTTTTTGTACATTTCTGGAACTTTTGCGCGCTTCCACATCCCGCGCAACAATCTCGCAGGAACATTAATTATTGCTGCGTACATTTATCCGCGTCACCTAGATACGCAATTGCGCATGCACACGAATACGGTCGTGTTCCGATTGATCTCATCTCAGCTCCGCAGAGACAAAATAGCCATTTTAAAAATCTTCCATTTATTGTCAGAAATATGTTTTCAAAAGTATCAATAATACCAATAATAACTATGACATCTTGTCTTTTGTAAATTAAAAACAATCATGCATAAATGATGATCTGAAAAACCACTGGGGTAAATACAGGTTCTGTAGAAGTTGAAGTATCAACTCAAGCTTTTTACTCAAGTAAAAGTGTAAAATTACTGGTTTCAAAACTACTTAAAGTATAAAAGTAATGCAAGAAAAAAAATGCCATTAAGGCCAAAAGCTCAGGCCGTGCCACAGGGGCCTATAGTGCACTACCACCTCCTCAAAAAACATCTTTCTAAAGGCCATGACTATAAAGTTATATTAATATGTTAATGTTGAAAAAATTGGGATGCACTACCTGTTTCAGCAACATATATGTCCATAGAAAATTCATTTCAGTCCAATTTCCATTTTTAGTAAAATGCAAATACATTAAAGAACCATATGTGTGTACTACTGAGCATTAACATGTGTTTCATGGAGAGGAAGATATGATGACTATAAGTATTGTAATGGTGCAAAAAGTCAAACTTCAGAGGCATGTTATCTCAGAATGGTATATGTTTATATTTCTCTTCAAGGGCGTAGGTTTGATTCTGAGATTGGTGGGGACTGGGGACATCCGCAGAATCGGAGGAATCAGGAAATTAATAGGATAATGTATTAAGGTTTTTAGTCTATATTGACCTTAACAATACGTTAATTCATTAATTCTGTAATGTTACAGGTAACTAATAAAGACAAGGAGGCAGTTTAACAGAGACTTAACTTTACTCCGTTCATAGTGCAATGTCGGGCTGGGCGGTATGACGGTATATATCGTTACCGCGGTAGAAAACAGTAACAGATTTTTTTATTCCGTGTATACCGCGACATGTAAATAAGTGGGCGTGGTTAACTCGCGTGCACTGAGATTTGTCAAAGATATTTTCAGGGCGAAAGGCGCAGCCGTCACCTAGAGCAGTGCAGCACCCGTAGACTAGCGGGGAAAGCATGACGCTTAGCCTACTTGATCAATATCGTAACAAATAGAAATAACCTTAAATAATGTATAGTTATCGGCATCTTTCCGTCTCTTATGTATAGTTACTTTTTAAACACGAAAATCGCATTCAGCATGACACACAAGCGGTTGCTGTGGTAATGAACAACCTGCTTGTTAAAGGCAATATAATCCTGTATCTGAGGCAAAATTAATAATTATGCAGCGCGAGTTATATATTTCTAACTAAAAACAATTGGCCACTGAACCAGCTGATAAAATCTTCCTTTGATTCGATCCGTGATTACAACTTGACACTTAAATTAACCGCATTTACGAGATGGTCCTCACTGCAGAACATGAAATCCACGGGGAGGAGTCGGATCTAGATCCGACTCCTCCCACCTTACATACCTAAACCTACCCAGCTCCACCCCTTATCCCTAAACCCACCCTAAACCTACCCAGCTCCACCCCTTATCCCTAAACCCACCCCTAAACCTACCCAACCCCACCCCTTAATCTGGATCCGACTCCGCCCCCCGGATCTCGTGTACTGCAATGAGGTGCTACTGGCATTTACTGATGCAGAAGAAGCGCGCGTGCACGCGCGCTGAGAGGGAGCGCGGTGTGTGTGTGTGTTCACCAGCTGTGGTAAAATAATGACGCAGTTACAAGGTGTGTATAATTTAAACTACTTAGTCAACAACACTAACAGTAGCTGCTGTTCGGTTCATACTGCTCCTTCTAGTCACTTCTGAACTTGATGAACTTGACACTTCTGAACTTCTCTTGATTAAAGCTCCAGGTGACGGGTTGCCAGATATCACAAAAAGAGCAAACAAGCTCCTTCAAAAGACATGGCAAAAATGTACCAGGGAACACATTTAAATATAAGTATTACTAATATCCTACAAAACTAAAAGGAAGTAACCAATTTACTATGAATAGAATAGTTCAATATAAAATATTCAGATATTATTTAAACTGATTAAGTAAAGCAATAACATGAGATTGAAAAATTATTCAGCAACACTTTATTTAAAGTTTAATTGCACCTATGAGTTGTATTTATTATCAATCAGTTGGGGGCAGTTAATCTAAAAGTTGATGAGTGTGTTTTGTTAACTATATTTAGCTATCAAAATAGTTTACCAAAGAAATAATGGTAAAGTACTTTTAATTTCTATAGTATTTGGGTTTATTTATTATACAAATCCTTTTTGTCGATTTTTCAAGAATAATTACATATATAAATAACTATATCGTGAAATATATCGTTACCGTGAAATAAAATTAGTCATACCGTGAAACAGAATTTTGGTCATACCGCCCACCCCTAGTGCAATGCAATAGTGCAATACTGTCTTGTTCCTTGCTTTTTGAAGAAGCCAAATACGTCTACATCTTTCATAAAAAGGATATAGTTCACCCAAAAACGAAAATCATTTACTCACTCTCAAGTTGTTTCAAACAATTTTCTTTCTTACAACCAAACAGTTGATTGTAGCCAATGACTTCCATTGTAGGAAAAAAAAAATACTATGGAAGTCAATGGCTACCACCAACTGTTTGGTTATTCTTCAACATATCTTCTTTTGTGTTCAGCAGAAGAAATAAACTGGTTTGAAACAACTTAAAAGAGTGAGTAAATGATGACAGAACTTTCATTTTTAAATAAGTGTACTATCCCTTTAACAGAAATTAACTGTTGGCATATATGTTTTGCATCAATACTGTCAAGTTTGTCCTGTTGGACACACACGACACACAGCAATACTGTCAAGTGTAACTTGTGACTATTGCTCTGAGACATGTTTTCTGTACATGTTTCAAGTGCACTGAAGCTTCTTTCAGTCCAGCTGATGAGACTGAGATGACAAGGTTTCAACTTGATCAAACAGGGCTCTCATTTCAACAGACCAAGCAATGTGATTTTTTTCATGTTTTATGGGGACTTTCCATAGACATAATGGGTCTCATTCATGAAACACGAGCAGAATGAATTTTTGTGTAAATCGTGTGTAAAGTGCTTCTGGCGTAAATTTTCGGATTCATTAAAATGTTCGTATTTTCCAAATGTTAGTTGGTACGAAAGAAATCTACAACTGCTCCCAGCCACGCGTAAATAGTGTGCTTAACATTCAAACGTTTTGCTTATTAATAAGGCTGCATTTTAATTCACCTTAATCAGGTACATGTATATTTACACAGCATTTTTAAAAAAATATTATATATAGTAATTACATACGTTTTTTCTTTTTACTTTTATTATGAGAGTCAGTAATATAGCATCTGCGATTGTGGAGCTCATCCAGTTTGAATAAGATTTTTCCGAAGTGAACTAATTTGTTTTTTGCAGTCAAGCTTAATGTCGAACCATTTTCTTTTCACTTCTGGGACTGTTCGATTAACAGATGAAACTCCATTAACTGCATCTGTAATATATGCTGCCAAGCTTCCTTTTTTAGGACCTGATACGCCACTATGTACGCTTGAAAATAAAATGTGGCGTTTTGAATGAACTTCTGATAATAAAACTTCAATTTCTGCATCTGAGAAATATTTCTTTTTCATTCGCATTCATGTCATAATATGATGCCCATATATAGTTGTCAGTCGGTTTTAATGGGCGGGATTTATGGTAATTGAGAATGCATTCCATTTAGGACTGATTGGAATTCATTAACACACACACACATTTCACTATCACATCTGATGTTTACGAAGTGTTTGTGAATCAGGAGAAGAGTTTTCGGGAAGGTCTCTTTACGCGCAAATCATTTACATATGTATTCGTATATTTACGAGTGTTTCATGAATGAGATCCAATGATTTTAATACTGTACAAACTGTGTATTCTACCCCCCTACACCAACCCTATCACAGATAACTTTCTGCATTTTCAAAAAACATCACTTAGTCTGATTTATAAACAGTTTTCAAAAATCATCTTTATGGGGATATTTTGATCCTATAATGTAGGGTTACCAATATCCTGGCTTAATTCTCGTTCTTTAAGGCAGAACTGCAAGGCAAAATTATTTCTCTAGTGTCATTGCACAGAAATGTAATGTCCCTACAGCCCTGTTCGCAACGATAAATAGACTTCTAAAAGACCTCTTTGAGCAGGTGTCAGTGGCGCAAGTAAAGGACATCATTATCCATTTGAAGCCTACATCTGATGATTGTAATGTGACTCCTTTACGCCTTCTCAAGGAATTGGTGGATGTTGTTGGGCCAAGTATCGCTTGTATTATTAATAGCAGTCTTTCTAATGGGATTGTTCCAACGGCCCTCAAGCAAGCAGTTATTCAGCCGCTTCTTAAAAAGCATAACTTAGACCCATTTGAGTTAAAGAATTGCCTGTCTATTTCAAAACTTCCATGTTTATCAAAGGTTTTAGAGAAGGTGGTTTATGCACAGCAGGTTATAGTACGGAATCTGCACTCTTGAGAGTTGTTAATGACTTTCGTTTAATCCGAGATGCAGGTAATGCTGCAGCACTGATTTTGTGGTTCCCAATCCTGGTCCTGGGGACCCACAGCTCTGCACAATTTATATGTCTCCCTCATTTAACGCACCTGATTCAGATCATCAGCTCATTAGGAAAGAGCTCTATGAACTGAACTGGGTGTGTCAGAGAAAAGAGACGTATAAAATGTGCAGAGCTGTGGGTCCCCAGGACCAGGATTGGGAACCATAGACATAATATAATACATAGACGCCCTATTGGCCGCTGGAGCGTACGTCAACGGCGCCGCCATATTGGGGATGGCAACTTTTCCATTTCTCTCATACCGGAAATTGAGAAAAATGCCTGTTTTGTGCGCTGCTTGGGGCTGTACAAATCGCCACACAATTGAAAACAGCTTTCGAGGAATTATCTTTCACAGGCAAGACTGAACGTTTGTTTTTGGTTGTATTTGGTCATGATTTAATTAGTAATAGTAACGTTCAGAGGATAAATTAAAAAAATACTACTGTTATTGTGTCACGAAATGTAGTTTTAATTGTTTTTGTAATGTTTTACAATGTAGTTGTTTAAAGCTCAAATATGTGGTTTCTTTATAAAAATAGCGCCTATTTAAAAATTTGATCTGACAGTTTCGGAGTTGTAAGATGCGATCACCGGGCGCTCAGCGCTCATTAACCCAGCAGAGGACAGCCTTACCTCGGCCAGTGCGTCTGAAGTGTGCCGCCGGCTCCGGTCTCTAGTCTAGTAATTAAACATGAGATATTATTCGTCTTGTGTATATCTAACGGGCGATCTTTGGTCTCATTATTCTATAAATGGTTCCCTGGTAAATCGTTTTGGCTGAGGGCAAAGTGAAGTTTCATAACTTTATATTTAGGCTTTTTTAACGTTGTATTCTGCTGTATGTTTGACTGAAGCTACTTCTGTTATAATGGCTATTACTGATCAATAAAACTGAAATTTAACAAAAAGAGTTAAATATTAAATATAAGTCACTATTTGACTTATTTTTTATTGTTTATATTCTGTAATTGATATTTCTTATTCTATTGCTATTATTATAGTATTACTAATAAACCATATGCTATTATCAATATTTTTATGATTGTATTATTGTACTTATGATGTTATTTAATTCTACTATTCATTATTATTTTATTTGCTGTATACTATTTGTGTATTTTATTGACTAAACTATTTACTATTACTTCTCACAAATTTAAATTTAAAACCAAGTAAGTTGCATGTTGTTGTTATGTGTTTGTTTTTTTGCTGCTGATTGTACAGCACTTTGGTCTGCAGGTGCAGTTGTAAAGTGCTTTATAAATAAATTAACTAACTAACTAACTAACTAACTAACACACACACACACACACACACCCCCCCCCCCCCCCCCTTTCAAATTCGTTTTGTTATGATTTCTAACTCAAATTAATTAAGTCACCTATTGGGGGGGCCAATCATATTCCAGGGGGGGCCAGTGCCACCCCGTGCCCCCCTTCTAGACACGCCCCTGCGATGAAACGCCAGAAACAACAACAGGTGACTTTAAGCTCGCGTCATATGATCCTGCTCTTATTATTTATGTTTATTCATTTATGCGCGACAAGACTAAAGAGAACGCGCTGCTAGTGAATGTCCTCCTGATACACACACACACACACACACAACGCACAGAAAGACGCGCGCCAGTATCGAGTTCTATTTCGCCGCTTGAACGAACAAAAACACACATGTATGCCAAAATGTCAATTTTGTCGAGTATCCTCACAAGAATAGTCTTAAACGAGTTAAATAAAATCTTAAATAGAAGTGAAGAGTAGTGAGAGAATGAGATGTGTAAGATCCTGTCAGCAGCAGCAGATCTTAAAGTGACAGCAGCCTCTAATTCTCTCTGTCAGTAAAGTTAACCAAAGAACAGAGGGAACAGAAAAAAAATACTAACTGCTCTTGACTAAATAATGCTTGTAGCTTTAATAAGGATTAATCTATATTTAATTTATATTTATGCAGTGTGGACTGTTTGATAACCGTATTCAATTTATGTATATTTCATACCTGTTAGACAGGAAGGCACAGGTAAATATGACGTTTATTAGGGGTTTATGTAAGGTTTGTTTTAAGATCAATTATAAGTTGTTATATTTTTTTGAAGCCTAATGTTTAAAATGGGGGAAAATCATTTTCATCGAGACATCAGTAGCTATTAATATCAGTGATACTGGCCTTCATTAATAAACAGATGCCATTAAACAATTATTTAAAATATACTGTCGTTATGTTGTTTCTACATTACAGTGGAAATTGAGGCTCACATTATTTACATTTTTATTTACACACAAAACATTAATGGCTAATATTTTGACTTTATATAATGATTCTCTAAAGTTTTGGCGATCGGCCCCTATTAACAATATAGAACGTAACACATATTTTTCTTATACATATAGCCTACTATTATTTTTGGCAGAATTTATCATTATAATCAAATTATTTCCTGGTTCTCACTCATCACCATAGTCCCTAAAAGTATTTACATCCAGGAAATGGGATTCAAATCGAAAACATTTTCCCGCATTTTGTGTCCCCCCCACTTCTCAAACCAAAGTTACGCCCTTGCCCAAAAGTTCTACTTAAGTAAGGTAATGAAGTATTTGTACATCGTTACTTGATGATTAAATTGCTTCATTTTCATTTCAGTGCTTCTAACTCAGTGGCTGTAAGTGGGTTAGGAATAGGATTTCAAGTGATTTTGAAAAAATGGTCAAAAAAGAAAATTATATATAGGGGAGCGGGGGGCACAAACTAATGCACGGTTAAATGTAACACGGACCTTTTACATAGTTAGTCAGGATCAAGCCGGCTGTGTTTCGGCTCTTCTTCTCTCGCTACCAGAAGTAGTAGTAGTAGTAACCCTTTATTGTCACATAGTCACAAGAACCAGTGAAATTGGCCATCAACCTGTCCATACAAACATACAATGACAACGGGGTAGAGTGTACAATGGTAATCAAATGAAAACGGAGCCACACATCTTTTCAGGTTTGAGTATTTTTTTATATATATTTAACTTTGTTTGACTTTCACAAACAATGTTGGCATTTTTTATTTATTTATCTATCTATTTATCTATTTATTTATCACTTGTGTATTTATTAAAAATATAGCCTGTTTTTAATGCAATAAACCCTTTAAAATTAGTTAGTTATTATTACTCTTATTATTATTAATAATAATAATTTGACATGCAGCTGCCACAAACAAATGTAATTCAATTACAATATTTGATGATTTGATTGATTGATTGATTGATTGATTGATTGATTGATTGATTGATTGATTGATTGATTGATTGATTGATTGATTGATTGAAAAACTGTGCAGCCTTTTCCTATATCTCAATCCATGATATTGATCCATAATAGAAGGATGATTTGATGAGGGATGGATGTATGGATATCTATCTATACAGATGCACAAACAATATCAAACTATACAGATAAAATAGTACTGAATTATGTGTTACACATAAGTGTTACAATGAACCCTTCTGTCTGTTACAATTAACCCAGCATATGGGGTAAGTTGTAACATTTGCACTTCTGTCACTTTCAGTGCAACTGTACGAGAATGGTAGGTCATAGAAAAAAAACTTTAAGTGTTTATTTGTAGCAGAGATGTGTATGTTGCTTGTGTAAGAAAAAAGATGAATCTAACTTAATTATTTTTTTTAATAATTGAGCCAAAACCAAAATGTGTTAGGTTGTGCCCCGCTCTCCCCTACCCCATCTTAAATTAACAAATATTACCACCAGAATCATTCTGAAATCAGACTGTGTTTGAAAAATTATCATAAAGTTGCATACAATCAATTTAATTATTTAGCCCATCCATATAGTTATTTTCAGTTCGATTTTCCTTACCTGAACAATGTAAATGACCTGGAGCAAAAACCTGCTGTTCCTGTCTTCAGAAATGGTTGATCTCTCCAACAATCTCTCCTTTAAATAGCTTTGCAGTCAAGCTTCACTTTGATATGTGGGAGTGGCGAAGACAGAGGGCGTGTGGTTTTCAAAAAATCACGTGTTATACTAAAGCATAGTATATAAAAATGACTATTATTTTTTTAAAAAAATGTCTGCTAAATAAATAAATGCAGCAGTCAATGTTTTTTTCACTGAATAGAACATGTCATTAAACACATGATCTAACACACTTTTGATCAGTTATAAACCTTGGGATGAGATTTGTGATAATTATTGATGATTGTAACACCATCAATAAACACCCAACAAATAATCCACAGCATTTTTTTCTCTGCTTTTCTAGCCATAACCAGTGTGTCTTATAAGAAAAACTAATGTTAACAAGTCAAGGATCAAGAGCTTAACTAAAGCAAACACAGATATCCATAATGGTGACTGTAAAACGATATTATTTTCAATAAAAAAATCAGCATCTAATTAAACTATTAATTCTTATAAGAACTTCTGTAGACATATACAGAAATAAAGTCAGTCTGGTTAGTAATAAGTGAAGCTGGTAATGCTGTTTGTGTAGTTTAATCCTCTATCTTGAGAGATCTGTTAGTGTTTAATGTTCAGTCCAGGAGAAAAACGAGAAACACTGATGATATACTGCATGCTTTATTTAACAGCCAGTAAATGCACTGCAGTGATGTCTGTTAGTTGCTTAGTTAAATGTATGTTTCAAGGTATTTCATGAATTCAGTTAAATTTCAGATACACAAAGTATTTGAACAGTGCAGTTTATTTCCACATGTCTCTATTAATGTGAATAAGCTTGTTAAGAAAATGTTTTGTTTTGAGTTCAGTTTTTGATGAGAGAAAAAGTTTTGAAGAAGTTTTTAAACTTCCAAAATGTTTTTTTTCTCTTCAAACTCTCTTCAGAAATGTTTTTTCTCTTTTTAAAAACTTTTTTTCTCTCTTCAAATTTTTTTCTCACTACAAACTTTGTTCTTTCTTCAAATTTGTTCCTGTCTTCCAAAATGTTTTTCTCTCTTCATAATTTCTCTCTCCGATTCAACGCAAGAGAAAAAATTATGGCTAGCTAATGTTAGCTTGTACCTTGACCAGAAAAAGAGACCTGTTAGGTTTGATCAAGGCTAACAGTCATCGTGACCAAAGCAGCACTCTCATGAACTAATTTTCAGCCATTGGAACTAATTCTTTTATTTTAATATCTAAAAAGCTGAAAGAAAAAAGAGATTAGCGCTGACTGGATTTAATGGTATCCATTAGCCCAGACCAGCTCCCTTGTGAGATGCAAACAGGCCTCAGATTAATGTGCGGAGGACAGCTACGGCTTGATTTCAGTGTCTGTCTGTCTGTCTGTCGTGTGTGGGTTGTGTGTGTGTGTGTGTGTGTTGTGTGTGTGTGTGTGTGTGTGTGTGTGTGTGTGTGTGTGTGTGTGTGTGTGGTGTGTGTGTGTGTGTGTGTGTTGTGTGTGTGTGTAAGCTTGACAGCTAACTGGAAGCTTGATCAGGAACAGTGATCAATACCAATCTCCTAAATGGATTTCAGGCTGGAGGCTGGGGGGCTGGGGGCGGGGGGCACACACACACACACTCTCTCTCTCTCTCTCTCTCTCTCTCTCTCTCTCTCTCTCTCTCTCTCTCTCTCTCTCCACTCTCTCTCCTCACTCTCATCACACACACACACACACACACACACACACACACACACACACACACACACAACACACACACACAACACACACACACACACCACAACTCCATAGTGTGATCACTGTTTCCTGCATAGGTCCAGTGAAAGTTGCAGACTCAAGTCAAGCTTCTGGATTCATGTGTTTCTTTAATTCTCTGAGTGCTCACGGGCACATTATTTAAAAGCTGTGGTGGTAAAAAAACTCTGCTTTGATCCTTACAGACTGAAGGCAGCTGAGTTCAGTCATGAAACTGATGGAAACTGGTTACGGCAAATTATTTCTCATTCAAAGGTGTTTTATGTTTGCTGATAAAAAACATGTATGACTAGTCTTACAAGTAATTGCTTTGCCTTTCGCGCTTTTAAGCGCTCGCTGATAGGACTCAATCTACGCAAGTTGCTTGACCCAAGCTGCGCAAGTTGATAGCCTAATGTCAAAATATTTATCAATCTGTAAAGAGGTCCCACAGGGCTCCATTCTGGGGCCACTTTTATTCACTATTTATATAAACTGTCTGGGGGAAAATGTCCAACGTGCATTTTTTCATTTTTATGCAGATGATACGGTTATTTATTGGTGTGCTGCTACAATTAGGAAGGCGTATGAATGCTTTCAAACTGCTTTCGATATAGTGCAAGCACAGCTTTATCAATTAAAGCTTTTGCTTAAAGGGGTGATGAACTGAGAAATCAAATTTTCCTTGAGCTTTTGACATCTAAGAGGTCATCATATTATAAGAATATCCTGTAAGTTTCAGAACTGAAAACGTCCTTGTTAGTCCAATAAAAGCTTTTATTGACACCAGCCTCAGCAAAAGACTCGTTTTTCAAAGTGGGGAACTCTGACGTCAAAGAGGATAAAACACCACCGGCGCAGAAGAAGATCAACGCCTGCTCCAACACGGCCGTTAGCCCCACCCACCGGTTCGCACATTACACGCATAGCTAAATAACATAGATCCCTACCTCGTGATGACAAACCGGATCGAGCTACCGAGCAATAAACATGACGTTTACAATATATTGTGCAGTGCCTGGTTGTGGAAGAAGACAGTCGCTGCATAAGCTTCCTCTGGATTCCAATAGGAACACTGTAAATGATTTCTGTTGTTTTCACAGGATTATACTGTTTTTCTCAACAGTTTCTTACTGTATAACCTATGTACAGTAAGTTACAGTAGATTTAGATGTTGTCACAGTATCATGTTGTATTTTCAACAGTTATGTACTGTGCACACAGTTGACAGTATGTTACTGTTGATTTTCAATGCATTCTGGGAAATTATCAGTTACTGTAAATCTAAATACAGCAGTGCAAATTGACCGCGAAAAAAACCACACACAATTCCGCAGGAAAAATTGGTTATTTTTAGGCTACATAAAACATTTTCAGGATGGGGTGACCATGACAGTATTAATTTCTGTCAGTAGGGGGTGCATGAGAGCGCAGATTTGAGTTTGAACGAGTAGGCTATTTCTGTGACTGTCATGTCAGTGTATCGATCGTGTCTGTTTCTGCCGACCTGTGGAACTTCGTGATCTGGTAAGTAATAAATCTTATTATTTGTATGCATACATGGATTCTAGCTAATTATTAACTTTACAGTTATTAGCTGACCACGTATACGGTCAGAATGATCTAAACATTTTGTTATTTACCATTTTAAGTCGGTGGAAGCGCCTGCGGGTAACGTAGGCTACATTTTCATAGGGTTGGGAATTGAAAATCGAGAAATGTATCCTGAAATCGGATACCCAAGGTTAGGATTCGGATTATTGTTATAAAAATTAACATTTCGATTCCTAGGCTACATTTTCATAGGGTTGGGAATTGAAAATCGAGAAATGTATCCTGAAATCGGATACCCAAGGTTAGGATTCGGATTATTGTTATAAAAATTAACATTTCGATTCCTCTTATCGATTTATTCGCGCTTATTTTCGTGTAAATCACTATTTTCTTTAACTCGTCTGTGAGGACCTGACGATCAGCCAGTGAAGTTACCTTGTGCAGTTGCGCGCTCATATTTACCTCAGTCTATCTGATGGAAGCGCTCAAAACTTTTAAGTGTGCATTTTTGTCCATAGACAAAGCTAGGTATGTCATTTACAGTATTGTCAGCTATAATATCGTAATTGATGTTTTAACTATGTGCAAACTGACTTGTTAGGCTACTCGTTTGAAGAAAAAAAAACGACGCCTTGAGAGTCAAGCTTGATAGTTCACTTCAAAATGAAAATTCTGTCATCATATACTCACCCTCAAGTTGTTTCAAACCTGTATACATTTCTTTCTTCTGCTGAACACAAAGGGAGATATTTTCATAACCAAACAGTTATCTGGATCCATTGACTTCCATAGTAGGATAAGAAAATACTATGGAAGTCAATGGGCCCAGTTACTGTTTGGTTACTGACATTCTTAAAAATATCTTCCTTTGTGTTCAGCAGAAGAAAGAAATGTATAACTGTTACAGGTTTGAAACAACTTGAGGGTGAGTATATGATGACAGAATTTTCATTTTGAAGTGAACTATCCCTTTAAACTGTGCGATGAAGCCTATTAGAATGCAGTTAGAATGACAATTAAAGAAATGGTCCGTAAGAGTTGTTGTTTTTTATTCAGTTGGAAAATATTTTTTTATTTATTTACAGGTTTCAGGATAAATCCTGAAAATTCAAAATGCACATCACAGTTCCAGGGGAGCAGAAAGAGTGGGAAGGTTGTTCGGAGGAAGAACATGTCTTTGAATTCACACATCTTTCATCAGGGACTTTGCAGAATATGACTGGCAAAATCATTAAGGTAAGAGATATTAGGGATGTGCAGCGGAGCCCATATCGGTAGAAATTATTGTGTCTGAATCTGTATTTAGAAAAATCCAAAAAGGGCGGAAATGACTTAAATCCTAAATTTTCGATTCGATTCAAATAGATTCTTGGGGTCACGATTTTATTCAAAAATCAATTCTCTTTTGAATCAAATTTAAATTTGATATATGCATAGATTTACATTTGATCATAGATTTTAAATATATTCTATGCATATATCAAATTTAAATTGGATTCAAAATCGAACAGCATAG
Source organism: Chrosomus eos (assembly GCA_036326025.1). NCBI lineage: Eukaryota > Metazoa > Chordata > Actinopteri > Cypriniformes > Leuciscidae > Chrosomus > Chrosomus eos. Next base: position 28,751 of record JAZAVI010000435.1, on the reverse strand, counting down.
AAATAAACAGCAGCTACTGTTATTCCAAATCGAGTGGGAGTTATTTAGTTTAAATTATACACACCTCATATCTGCGTTAATTTAATCTAGCCCGCTGCCGCTCAGCATTCATACATGCATCTTTTTCATCATTCAAATTAGTGAGCATCAAGTCAACAGACATATCTATGAAAGGAACTGACCATCATCAGGATCTGGGTTGCGTTTACCAAAAGCATCGTAAGCCTAAATTGATTGTAGACCATTGGTGGTAATTGTTCTAAATTAATTTAAGGTTACAATGCTTTGGGGAAACGCAGCCCTCATCAGTGGCCGATTGTTTGGAGTCAGAGATATAGAATAAGGGCCATTGCATTCTCAATATTTATTACTTTAGCCTCTGATACAGGACATGTTCATGCTCTTTTATAGGCGGTACCATGTTGAACGTGTTTCTTGTATGTAAAAACTAAAGTAGCCTACCTGTAAATGGAAAGATCGTAAGAAAAGCCTGAAGTGTGCTCGACTAACTAAACTAAACATTATTTAAGACTATTTCCTATTTGTTAAGATATTGATATGAACTTCTGTAGTCAAGTATAAACTTCATTCATAATGCTTCCTCTGTTTCAAGCTTGTGCGCTCTAAACTGTCCTTCTTTGAAACAACATCATCACATTATTAAACATTTAGATCGATTTTTGAAATGTGTGAATCGGTTTGAATCCGCAGAAGATGGAATCGTAATTCATATGTGAATCGATTTTCTCTCCCACCCCTAATATAGTCGATATATGTATATCCATGTATGCCACACAACATGCAAGCAGTATATCCACCTTATTTTTCAACTTCAAAGTGAAGCAAGCTATTTTCTGTGAATGTGCGAGACTTCAGGTTTCAGAGGTTCGTTAGCCGCTATAAGGAAATAAGAGATGAATAACAAATGCTGTAAATGATAAAAATATTTGTGCCTCAAACTAGTGTTTACAATTATGATAAATTCAATACATTAAAATAATAGGGTAAGGAATACCAGTTTGCAATATCAAGAAGCATAACAAGCTTTTGTGTACAGCTAGAAATAACTGTAAGCGTATGAAACCGGCCCACTCTTCTGTGAAAAATAAGGGGATACCATAGGCAAAAAAAAAAATCCCCTTAAAAGGTGTTGATAATGTGATTTAGTTTTTTTTTTTTTTATTAGTTGTATGTTTAGCCTCTGATTGATTTGTGCTTATCATTTCTTGCAGGATTATCAGAAGTGCTGTCGCTGCTCTTCCACTTTTTTCCTCACCTGGCCTTCATCCTCACCTGTTCTGCTTTCAAGTTTCTATTTGACCTCTTCAGGATCATTTTTGCATGAATTGAAATACATGAATTGTTCACTGATTTTAATTATTAATGATAAATTGTTCATTAGTCTTTTTTTAAAACAGATTTTTATTGTTGTATTATATTACATTATTATTACTAATGTATTGTTTGAAAATACACAATAAACCTGGTTGTGCAGTTAAATCTTCAATTGTTCTTTTTTCTATTTCCCATTAACAGTTAAAATAATATTTCTACGGACTTTCTACATATTCTACAGGTTACACAGTAGCACTATAAAATAAATAAAATAACATTTCATAACTGTATAATACTATACAGTATTATTAAAAATTAACGGTGTAATACTGTAGTTCAACATGATAAAAAAATTACAGTAAAATAATGTATTTAATTTTACAGTATGCATAACACTACTGTAGTTAGTGTTACAGTAATTTTACTGTTGAATGAAATACAGCAACTACTGGATAATTGTTGCCAGTAAGTTACTGTTAATTTGACAAGAATTTTTTTACAGTGAATGCTTAAACTTTATTTTTAATGACATTCCAGCTGATGTGGGTCCGTTTGTGTTTTAATTTTATTTTTTATTTTGTATTAGTGATTGTAATTTGCGCATCCATTGCATTTATTGACATCTGAGACTCTGAGTCGATCTCATTTGAGTAGGTCAACATAACTACAATGCGTTCTTTATTTCCCGGTCTTATTCTGCCCTCTAGAGGCATATCGAAATGAATACAAACCTTAACAAATTTACTAACAGACCAAACACAGTAAATAATCATACTAATAAAGTATATGTTCAACAAAATCTGATGAGCTTAGAATATAAACTCAACTCGTTTAATTCCACGTTAAGCAAATTGCCGAATACACTCAAATGAGATCGACTCAGAGTCTCAGACGTCAATAAATGGAGGCGCAAATTAGAATCACTAATACAAAATAAAACAAAAATATCTTTTATACACAAAAATGTCTCTATTTGTACAAATTGCTGCACATTCGTTGAATTCTGAATTTGCATATTTGAAAGCAATTTGTGGATAGCCTAAAATAGGCCTATCTGCAACGTTCAAGGTTCAAGGATAATTGTGTGTGCATTTCTTAATCAATATGATATCCTACTAAAATCATAATAAAGTAGGCGTATAGCCTACTGTAAAAAATCAGATAAGTCCAGAATATCAACGCAAAGAAACTGTTTTACTGTGAAGTATTAGCTATTATTATTAATAATAATATTAATTTAACTATTGTTGTTGTTGCACTGCATTCGTTGAATTCTGAATTTTGCACACATAACTGAAAGCAGTTTGTTGTTGATATTAGCCTAAAACATATCTGCAACGTTTATCAAGCTCACGGATAATTGTGCGTGCATTTCTTAATCAATATGATACTAAACTCATAATAAAGTATTACAAAAACCAGATATATGAACGCAAAACGTTTAATTTGACGTGAAGCATTTTCCTCCCATAGCTAAATGTAGCTTATATGCATATTAGAATGCCCCTTATTATGTCGAAATAACGAGATATTTATGTCAAAATAACGAGATATTTATGTCAAAATAACGAGATATTTATGTCGAAATAACGAGATATTATGTCGAAATAGCGACTTATTAAGTCAAAATAACGAGATATTATGTCAAAATAGCGACTTATTAAGTCGAAATAATGAGATATGTCAAAATAGCGACTTATTAAGTCAAAATAACGAGATATTATGTCAAAATAGCGACTTATTAAATCGAAATAACGAGATAAGTTTTCTCTTTTTTTTCTCACCTTGCGGTTCAGGGCTTCCGTAATATATCACATATGCTGTATCTTGTAAATTTATTGTTTTTCCTTTTCACGTTTGATATCATTTAAAAGAGTATTTTGTTCTGGTCTATAAGGGTAAGTGACAGAGCAGTCTTTTGGGGATCTGTAACTAGGAAAACCTCCATGCATGTGTGTGTCAGTGGCTTCTCGAGTCCTCAGAATACACTCACACACCACTGTGTGTCTCTGTCAGGAATGCATTTCTTACTCTTAGAGTCATCTTTGATCAATTGATGTCATGTATTTATTTCTGAATTGGCTTTAAATCATTTACTTCTAGAATTGGCATGATACATTTTTACCTGACAAATGAAATGTTATATTTGATTTATTCGGCATTATTTTTAAATCATTATTTATAGTAGATTAATGTGTAGTCTGGTGTTTCCTCAAATCTCTGTCCAGGATAGATCAAACCGAAGGCACTAATGATGGAGCGTGGAGCACATCATTACGGAGACCTCCCGATTTCTGACTATCACAGACTTAGCACGTTGCATCTTGCGACTATTAAAAAAATACTCCTTTGTTATGAGTCAGCAGTGAGCGGCATCTTACGGGTAAAATAGTTCGCACTGCATCCTCTGACTATTTCAGAACTGGCTAGTTCCCTTATCGAAAAGGGAACTTCGAGATGCGTCATTCGACACTACGGGAACGCCTTCTGCGTGATTGCGTCTGAAGCATCTATGCCAACTAGTCCAATGGGAAAAAGGGAATGAGCGTCACGGGCGGGTGACGTCATGACCAGGAAAGGATAAGAGCACTTCCGCTGCTCGCCGGCATTTAGCTTCTGTGCCTCAGCAAGCGATCTGTGTCAAACTGTCCCTGTCTATTTATTGTTGTCTGTTGCAATATTGTTGGTATCGTTATGGCGAAACAAATGTACAAACAGTGTGTTCCTCCCTGCCCGCGTTTATTTAAACGGGTGGGGACACACACAGCTTTGTGTCATTTTGTTTGAGAGTAAGAGCATGCTGAGTGCTAACATTGTGAAAGTGAAACTACCAGTTTAGCATGCTCTGCTCTCGCCTGTCACTCTGTATGATAGTGGCAGGCTCGCGATTCTCACGGGATACAGTACCGCGTTTGCCGAGGCGGCGCGGAGAATGCATTCCTGGGGATCGCAAAAGGATCTTTTGGAGGGGTGGGAGAACGGTCCGAGGGCCTTTTCTTCCTCCTTGCCCGGAAGATCCAGCTCTATCTCCCCGGTGTTGGAAGCACGCTCTGCGGTTTCTTCCGCTCGGGGAGAGAGAGCCCTTTTTCCCTTCATATTCTTCCTCCGAGGAGGTTTGTGTTTTAGAATATTGAAAGTGAAAGCAAGCACACACACTGTTGAATTAGATTCGCCATCTATTCTTCCAGTATATGATGAACTGGTGGAGGTTTTGTCCCGTGCTGTTAGTAAATTAATTATTTAATGGCCAGCTGAGAAAAAGGAACGCTCGTCCTAAGAATCTTGACGAGCGTTTATTTCTATCACATTATCTCCACCACGAGGCTTCCTTTTTTTTCCCTGATTTTCACTCTGAATATTTAAATTATGGAATAAACCGTATTTATCACTACTTTCAGCCCTCGTGTTATATGTTTATTCAAGTTAGAGGGTTGAAAGATTACGGTTATGTTATGATGCCCCAGGCTGAACAGAAATAAAAATAGGAAAATGCTATTTTTTCACCTGGTCCAGTATCATCATTTTAGCCTCTGCTTTGCTCATAAGCCTTGCTAAAGAATCTCGCGTTTGCCGAGGCAGCGTGTAGGTTTATTGTTAATCAGAATCTAGCTCGGATCTCGCGTTTGCCGAGGCACCGCTTAGATTTCGAGTGTATTTTGCAAAAATAAGATTCTGTGGCTGGGATCTCGCGTTTGCCGAGGCAGCGCGTAGGTTTAAGCAGAACTACTTTGGTTTTATGGGTAAAGCTTATACGGCAGCAGGTCAGCTGGAGAATGTTTATAGAAATCTATATTATAATGCTCCAGGCTTATCAGGCCGATCTGCTGGGGTTCTGGATATAGCGAAATTTGAGCCCTCGGGTCTCTTCGGCGACGCATTCCATGCGGTCGTTGTTAGGTGATACAAGATATATATATAAAAAATATATATATAATAGGTTTCTTCCTCGCTGTGTCCAGCCCCCCTGGGGCTGCTGGGCGTGAGCAGCCCCAGCCGTCGAGTTCATCATATTATGTGCACAGAAAGAGAGTGCTGCGTCTCGTGTTCCTCCATGTAGATACTGGAGACAGACGCAACCCTCTCAACCGAAGTCGTCTAAGCCTAAGCCGGATCTGAGGACCGTTCTTCAGGCGAAGAAAATTTCGGTTTAAGGGTCTTGACGTTTAGGCGTCAGGCCTGTGAGGACAGCCCCGACCGAAGTAGAGTGGTGTACACCTCATTACACGGTGCCCGTTCCATTTCGGGGTCCTCACGAGACCCTCCTGCCAACCCTGCCACCTCCGGTGCTTCAGGGCGCAGCGGTCTCCAGCGAGTCGCTGATGCTATGCTGCGGCACAGCATTGGTTTCGCGCCCTCTGAGGGGGGCTTTTGAGTAGTCAGGTCAGGTAGTTCCTGCCATTATGTTTCAGGCTCCAGATTTGGCTCCCTCAGTAACACCAGAGACCAGCCTCGAGGGGCTGGTTCCCTTAGTAATTTTCTGGCAGCGTAGATGCTTCTGCCGAATATTTCTCATTGGGTCCTGCAGTTTGTAGAGTAGGGATACAGAATCCAGTTTGGCTCTCGTCCTCCTCATTACAGCGGGGTGCTGCCCACAGTGGTGCATCCCGAGCAGGCTCTGGTAATGGGACAAGAAGTAAAGGCCCTGTTAGCAAGAAGCTATAGAACAGGTGTACTCACCCGTCAGAGAGTCGGGTTTTTACAGCCATTATTTCATTGTTCCAAAAAAGGATGGAGGGTTGCGTCCCTTTTTTTAGATCTTCGCCTGTTAATTCGGTCAGTTCAGAAACTAAAGTTCAAGTTAGCTGACCCTCAAACAGATCGTGACCCAAATCAGATCCGAGGACTGGTTCGTCACGATAGATCTAAAGGATGCATACTTCCATATCTCCATCCTCCCTCAGCACAGGAAGTTCCTGAGGTTTTCTTTCAGGGGCAAAGAATACCAATATCGGGTTCTTCCTTTCGGTCTAGCTTTATCACCCCGCACGTTCACGAAATGCGTGGATACAGCTCTAGCCCCCTTGGGCTTCAGGGCGTACGTATTCTGAACTACATCGGTGACTGGCTGATTCTGCGGAATCGGAGCAGTTGGCGGTTCGGCACCGAGGTGTCGTTCTCGCTCTTATGCAGATGTTGGGGTTGATGCTCAATACCAAGAAGAGTGTGCTTTCTCCAGTATTGAGAACCACTTTCCTTGGTGTGGTATGGGATTCAGTGACGATGCGGGCCACTCTGTCGCCCGTTCGTTTAGATGCTATCCTATCAGCCACGCAAGAGCTGAGGCTAGGCCAGTCACGCACTGTAAAACAGTTCGAGAGACTGTTGGGTCTACTGGCAGCAGCGTCCAACGGAATTCCTTTTGGCATGCTGTACATGAGACCTTTACAGTGCTGGCTCAGGACCAGAAGGTTCTCCCCGAGGGGAAACCCACTTTGCATATCAAGGCACGCGGCGATGCTTTCGTGCCTTAGTTATATGTAAATTCTGGTTCTTAACCCAGGGTCCGGGGTTGGGAGCTCTTTGCCATCGAGTAGTGATCTCGACAGATGCTTCCCTCACCGGCTGGGGAGCGGTAATGGAAGGCCGCTCGGTTCAGGGTCTGTGGAAAAGCCATCATCTTTCGTGGCACATAATTTGCCTGGAGATGATGGCCGTCTTCAATGCGTTGAGACATTTCCTTCCGGACCTAAGAGGCCATCATGTGCTCGTTCGATCTGACAACACATCAGTGGTCTCTTATCTGAACCACCAGGGGGGTCTGAGGTCGCGTCCGCTTTGCAAACTGGCGCACCAGATCCTCCTGTGGTCTCTGGGGAAGGTACTCTCCCTGAGGGCAGTGTATATTCCTGGGGACCAGAATATAGGAGCAGACATCCTGTCGAGGCAGGAGCTGAGGCCAGGGGACTGGAGACTCCACCCCGAGGCGGTGGAGAAAATCTGGGAGGCATATGGCAGAGCAGAGGTGGACCTGTTCGCGTCTCACAACACGACGCACTGTCCCCTCTGGTATTCATTTACTCACCCGGCCCCCCTGGGGCTGGATGCCATGGTGCAGACGTGGCCGAGGCTACGTCTGTACGCCTTTCCCCCTGTTGCTCTGCTCCCAGGAGTTCTGGAGCGGGTCCGTCAGTGTGGGATAAGCCTACTGCTAGTAGCACCACGCTGGCCAAGTCGGATCTGGTTTGCGGACCTGATCCTTCTGCTAGACGGGCCTCCATTGGAGATCCCTTTGAGGAGGGACCTTCTGTCTCAGGCCGGGGGCACTATATTTCACCCTCGGCCAGAGATATGGAATCTTTGGGTTTGGCCTCTGAGGGGGCCCAACTTGTAGATATTGGTCTTTCAGCTGAGGCTGTTGAGACCATCCTAAGCTCCAGAGCTCCAGCTACGAGGAAACTGTATGCGCTTAAATGGAGAGTTTCTCCTTATGGTGTCACCGACATCAGTGGGATCCGGTTAATTGTTCTGTCAACACAGTAATCGAGTTCCTGCAGGAGCGCTTTGTGTCAGGTCTATGTCCTTCCACACTAAAAGTTTACGTGGCAGCCATTGCGGCTTACCTTACCATGGTGGGAGGTATATCTTTGGGTCGAGACCCCCTGATTACACGTTTCCTTCGTGGCACTTTGAGGCTGAGGCCTGCAACTCGCACTAAGGTGCCAGCTTGGGATTTGACTGTAGTTCTAGAAGGCCTGTCTAGGGCTCCATTCGAGCCCTTAGATTCGGTCTCAGAGAAGTTCCTTACTCTTAAGACCATCTTTCTCCTAGCTATTTCGTCCCTCAAGAGAGTTGGTGACCTTCAGGCTCTTTCGGTCTCCCCCACCTGCCTTGAATTTGCACCGGGGATGGTCAAGGCGTTCCTTTATCCAAAACAGGGATACGTCCCTAAGGTGCCGACCTTGACTCCGAGGCCTATCGTGCTGCAGGCTTTCTGTCCTCCTCCGTTTGCAACTGCGGACCAGGAAAGACTGCACCTGTTGTGTCCAGTGCGAGCATTGGACACATATGTACATCGGACATCCTCAATCAGGAAGTCCGATCAACTATTTGCTTTGGATCACCTAAAAAAGGTCTTCCTGCTTTTAAACAGACAGTCAGTAAGTGGATAGTCGAGGCTATTTCACTTGCTTATGAGTACTCGGGCCAGCCTTGTCCTTTGGTGGTCCGAGCTCATTCGACCAGGAGTATGGCGGCTTCTAAAGCCTTGCTGCATGGGGTTTCTCTCCATGACGTTTGTGATGCGGCGGGCTGGTCCTCTCCGCTCACATTCGTGAGGTTTTACAGCCTGGACCTGGATGCTGCCCCAGGTTCTCAGGTGCTTAGTGCTTAGCTGAACAGTCTGACACTCAGGTACTTGAATTATGGCGCATTGGGTATTCTCGTTCCCGTAGTGTCGAATGACGCATCTCGAAGTTCCCTTTTCGATAAGGGAACGTCTCAGGTTACTATTGTAACCATAGTTCCCTGAGAACAGGGAACGAGACGATGCGTCCCTCTGCCATACTTCTGGCGTCCCTGCGATCGGCTTGCTTCGGCACTGTCGAAGCTAAATGCCGGCGAGCAGCGGAAGTGCTCTTATCCTTTCCTGGTCATGACGTCACCCGCCCGTGACGCTCATTCCCTTTTTCCCATTGGACTAGTTGGCATAGATGCTTCAGACGCAATCACGCAGAAGGCGTTCCCGTAGTGTCGAATGACGCATCGTCTCGTTCCCTGTTCTCAGGGAACTATGGTTACAATAGTAACCTGAGACGTTTGTGATCGTGAGCGTGCATTCACGACATGATGTCTCAAAGCGATACCGGGTCCTTAATGAACGAATAATTGAAAGTCTTGGATACCCAGAATAATCGGAGATCTAAATCAATATTTCTGATTATTTTCTAATAAGTAACACAATCTAAATTTCATTATCATTTGAAATTCAAGTCAGATTAAGCGTAGAGCTAAAGTAATATTGAAACTAAATTCTAATAAATAACTTCACTGGAGCGCTGAAAAGACATACACGCATCATACCTTCACCCACACCGTTGGATTCTGGCGTTGGGCCAACGGGTGGCCCTTACAATTGTACAAACAAAAATGTAGGTTATTAATGTGTGAATAATGTTGGAAAATATCTTTAAAATGGTTTAGTAATGACTGTAAAAATTGAAAATAATAAGTTCAAGAAGTCTACACAATTATTTCAATTATCGAAATATTGCAAATGATTGGGTGTCCACATATTTTGGCCATATATTGTATTTCCCAGAAGTTATTGATCATGAAAACAATGAACATGTTGACAATGCATGATGTGACTTTTTCATGAATTTGAAATTCTGCACAAGTATGACAAAAGGTGCTTCATTTTGACTTCATCAGTGGAAGAACTTTAAGCACTTTAAAGTGCAATAGGAATTGTTCAGAATGCTAAAAACACACACACACAAACACACAATAAAAACAGGGAGACATGATAATAATAATAATAATAATAATAATAATAATAATAATAATAATAATAATAATAATAATAATAATAATAATAATTGATTACATTTTATATAGCGCTTTTTCTGGACACTCAAAGCGCTTTACATAGGAGGGGGGAATCTCCTCAACCACCACCAATGTGCAGCATCCACTTGGAGCTTACTGGTGGGGAGGAGACAGTGATGAAGCCAATCAGTATATATGGGGATTATTATGAGGCCATGATGGACAGAGCCAAGGGGCAAATTTGGCCAGGATGCCAGGGTTACACCCCTACTCTTTCGAAAGACATCCTGGGATTTTTTGTGACCACAGAGAGTCAGGGCCTCGGTTTAACGTCTCATCCGAAGGACGGTGCTTTTTTGACAGTATAGTGTCCCCATCACTATACTGGGGTGTTAAGACCCACACAGACCACAGGGTGAGCGCCCCCTGCTGGCCTCTCTAACACCTCTTCCAGCAGCAACCTGGTTTTCTCAGGAGGTCTCCCATCCAGGTACTAACCAGGCTCAGCCCTGCTTAGCTTCAGTGGGCAACCAGTCTTGGGCTACAGGCTGATATGGCTGCTGGCTGATGATGCAGCAGCCAAAGACGTCCATCTAATGCATGTGTGCATAAACCAATAATTAAACTCATACCAGTACAGACATCAAACTATGGTGTGAGCCATTACCTCCAACTGAAAAAGTCTCAAATAATATGTTGAATATTTAAAGTACAGACAATCCAGTGTTTATATAGCTCTAGAAAAAAAATTAAGAGACAGTAAAAGTTTCACTGGATTTACTACTTATTTGTAAATAGAAAATTATTGTTTCATTCAATAAGCTACTAATAAAATTTCTTATAAATTTCAAATAAAAATGTTGTCATTTAGAGCATTTTTTTTTGCAGAAAATGTAATATATGTAATAATGACCCATTGTTCTAGTGGGGCATTTGAACATGTAATTTTTACATATTTGGGTGTTTAAAAAAATAATCTTCAAGATTATTATAATACTAATGCGTCACAAAGTTAGCAAAATATAATGTAAATTAACAAACGGGGGACGGAGATTGGAGTCTTCATAAACAGTTTACTTATAAAAGCTGTAACATAAAATAAAAGACTGTTCTATAAAGTCTTCACAAACAGCTTATATTGGAATAACTGAACAAATTGTATGCTTTTTACAACAGTATAAACAACTATATATTTTATAATGACATTATAATTATACATGTAGATTAATGTTTTAAATAGAATTACGATTACTGTAAAACCTGATGAGTTAGTTCAACTCAAACCATTTGAGGAAACCGATTGCCTTAACTCATTTAAGTTTATTAACTCAAACAATTTAAGCATAAAAAATGTGTGTCCAAGTAACTCAATAACTTTTTGTTAAGATAACTTGGGTAAATAAAGTTAATAGTACTAATTCCATTCAGTTACTATAACTTAAAACTATGAAGTACACTGTAAACCCAAATAAGTTGGCAGAACTCAAAACACATTGTAATAGTATAAACTTAGTTAGCTTTAAAAAGCTAATCTGCTGACGTAGTAAATTCTAACATATTAGAATCAGTATGTTATACAGAAGCACTTGCTGTATGAGCACAACAATATAAAGGGATAATTTGCTCTCAGATCAAGCTGCATGCACCACTTGTCACCATGATGGTAACTATCCTAAAGCCAACATTAACAGAAATTCTTCTAAATTAGCATAACAAAACATTAATCACTACTAAATCTCACATTTAACATTAATCTTACACAAAAAAAAAACATTATATTACACTTAATTTTAGCATGTACACTCCCTTTCAGGTGCCATCGGCAAAGCATGCTAGAAAATAGATATCCCAGCCGTTTCAGTTAAACTTAAGTTCGTCTAAATTAAAATAAATAATTTTATTAAACTCAAAACAATGAAACAGTTCAGTTTACTAAAAATATTTCAGCTCTGTGAACTTGAAAGAAAAAGAAAGTGCTAAATACTCAAAAAAATTAAATTGACTGAACTAATTCGTTGAATTTAAGTTTGTCCTACTCAAACCAATTAATTATTTTGACCATATGTAGCAGGGCATTCAGTTACTTTTGAAAGGACAATAATATAGTGTCAGTGTATTTAATTAGACTTTAACTTATAAAGCAGCTATAAATAAAAAATCTAGAATTTCCTCACGTTTTACCACTGATTTTTAGTGACAGTCAATATGTTTGGGCCACTGGCGGTGACAGTCCCCAATAATTGTATTGGCAACTAGGTTACTCACTGTATGAAACTTTGAATTGGGTTGATATAATCCCTCTATATTTGTGACAATATCATGCAATTGATCATGTTTGAGTCACAGGCGTCAACATTCAGCATACAAAACACAACAATGGTAGCAATTACAATTTATATTTATTGTTTTTTAGTTACTATAACTCTTGTTTAAGTTAACTATGCTAACTAAGCATTTGTCAGTACAACATCTATTTCTATTTCACTTTACTTGGTTTGTTACGGAGCCCCTAAAGGGACGTGATGGTAAAAAAAAAATTAGGATGGGAGAATTATTATTTTTTTTTATCTTTTGCGTTCCCTCGCAAAACCTTTGCGTTCCCCCGAGCAACTTTGCGTTCCCTCGCAAAACCTTTGCGTTCCCACGCAAAACTTTTGTGTTCCCCTGAGAAACTTTTGCGTTCCCTCGAAAACGTTTGTGTTCCCTCGCAAAGATATTTGCGTTCCCACGCAAAACCTGTTATGAGCTCGGACAGACACTTCCTGTTGAATGTCCCGCTGGCAGTGCTTCAGAGCTCTGTACGTTAATGGAGCGTTTCATAGTGTTTGAACTTGGACTCAAATATTAAGAAATGCGGTCAAGGAGTTCAGTGAAGTTGGCAATATATTCAAATAGGCTATTCGAACTTCCCGGATCAATATTCTTGAGCTAAACGTTGTTAAAACACAAACGACACCTATTTACAATAACAGTAACCTAGACAACGAGCTACAACCCAATTCTTCTCAAAACGAGCTTTATAGGCTAAATGGATCTTTATGTGCAGGCGGCTGAGAGACAAGTCAAGGGACCATCTGCATAGTACAATATTACCCAAAAAACGACTACAGCATCAGCTCATATTCAAAAATACAAAAATAGTCATGACTTCAATGTTACAAACTCTAGTGCCATCCAATTCAGCTTACACATCAATGGTGACCCACTGGTCATACTACACTGCTTTTGCACATTTTATAATATGAAAAATATACAATAACTTCACTGTAACACACCAAATTTAGTTCACACATCACTGCTCTAATACAACACTTAGATTTACAGTGATGCATTTGGAAGATGCTGTTGTACAAAGGTTATTTACATTCTTATGAGTTCTTGTTCTTCCCTGGGAATCGAACCCATGACCTTGCCATTGCAAGCACCAATGCTCTACTGTTTGAGCTACAGGAAAGCTATATGGGAAGTAATTGCACATAAAAAATAAGTAGGCCTATAATACACAAATTATATTGGTAATGTGCGCAGCTTACATTATAGTTAATCATAGCTTAATGCATTATATTTGCTTACTGAATTTTGATGGCATTACACTGTATAACAGTGTGAAATTATTGATTTTGTTTCATCATAAAAAAATCATAACTATTATGCATTTTTTTTTATCAAACTAAGTAGGCCTATTGTATAACCAGCAGGAGAGCGGTGATGTGTGAACTAAATTTGGCGACAGTAGCTACAGTGTGTGTCAGTGAAGCTATATAATATGTTTAATAATATAAAATGTGCAGAAGGGTTCGGGGATTTGCACTTTGCAGACGGCCCCTTATTTGGACTTGTCTTTCAATAGCCTGTTTAGAGATACATTTATATTATAAAGCTCGTTTTGAGGAGAATTAGCTCGTTGTCTAGGTTACTGTGGTTGTAAATTGGTGTCTTGTGTTTTAACAACGTTTAGCTCAAGACTATTGATCCGGGAAGGTCGAATAGCCTATTTGAATAGGCCTATATTGCCAACTTCAATGAACTTCTTGACCGCATTTCTTTATTTGAGTCCAAGTTCAAACACTATGAAACGCTCCATTAACGTACAGAGCTCGGAAGCACTGCCAGCGGGACATTAAACAGGAAGTGTCTGTCCGAGCTCATAACAGGTTTTGCGTGGGAACGCAAAAATTTGCGTGGGAACGCAAATATCTTTGCGAGGGAACACAAAAGTTTTGCCAGGGAACGCAAAGTTTCACAGGGGAATGCAAAGGTTTTGCGAGGGAACGCAAAAGATAAAAAAAATAAAATTCTCCCATCCTAATTTTTTTTCACCACCACGTCCCTTTAGGGGCTCCGTAGTTTGTTTAAGGCAATCGGTTTGCATGTTTGTTTTTTTTTCAAGTAAGTCTATAACTAATTCGATTTTGCAGTGCAGTTATATTCATATATCAGGTGTTCAGGGTTAAAACATTTTTACAGTCATGGTCATATTTTAGTTGTATGTACTGGATAAATATACTGTAGCCTACAGTTTAGTAAAATCACTCTTGAACAGGATACATGATCCAAGTTAAATAAATATATGTATTGTCTGCAGTTATCATTGAATGACAATAACTTGAATTATCCTTCAGATGTACCACTACATTGATAAAATGACCAGGTGTTCATTGATAAAGTGAAACTATAATGTCCATTCACGTACACAGATAAGTTTAGCTAATTACTTATGCATATTTATATGGAATGATTCATCTAATTATATAAAACATGTCAGGATAAGGATTTTAAAACACTAACAATTACATAAATCAATCAATTGAAGAATAAAAAGTATCTGCTTGAAAGATTCAGTCTGTGTATCCAGATTAATGTTCATCAGTACAAAACCTGTAAATAAAACATAAATATTGATTAAATCATATACAGTACACTGTTAACCCTTGATGTAAAAAAGGCCAAATTCTGACAATATCATACCATTTTCCATTAAAACAGTAATAGACCGTAGAAAACAAAACTAATATGGTCCACTTGAATGAAAAGAAGTGAGTGAATTGAGACACTGATGAACACCTGAGAATCACTTAAGGACAGAGAAACAAGAACTGAAGAAGAGAAACACAAAAACTACAACTGACTTCCAGCAACACTGAGTGTGAAAACAGTTTACGATTTTTTATTTCATACATGTACAAAAGTTGTTGAGAATTAACAGAGATTTAGTTAATAATAAAGTGTGTTGTCACCATAATGGAGATCAGTGTTTGCTTTAGTTGGTCTCTTGTCCCTGGGCTTCGTATCATTCATCTCTCTCTGACCTCTATAACAGTGAGTTTAAAAAGCACATTTGTTGTGGCAAGAAAAAGTCAAGCGGAAATTGATCTGGTGTTTTTGGCTTTTGTGATGATGTCACAATCATCCTGGACATGTCTGTTTTTCAGATTTTTCCTGTATATAATATTTGAATGTATGGGTATTTCATATTTAGCATATATCTGTTAAACAAATATTTATGTAATCAGGTCTTCTGAAGAATATTGTGGTCACATAGTGCATTCAAGTATTTTTTAACTCCTTCTTGACTCAGACAGACAGACAGACAAGACAGACAGACAGACAGACAGACAGACAGACAGACAGACAGACAGATCAAAAAGTAGTATATGAATCTCAACAATGGTGACAATCAAAAGTTTTCAGGATAATATAAAACTCCCAGCATGCACTGCTGCATGAATAAAAAAATATATATTGTCACCATTGTTGAGATTCATGTGCTAAATTGTGATCTCTGTGTTTCTACAAGACAGTGTAGCTCTGTTTTTTTGGTTTATACATGATGGGTTAAAAAAAATAAGAGTCATTGTAATTTATTGCTGTGGTTTCACGGCGGTGGTAATGTAACACTTTTGGTTGAGGATTAAACTCTGAATGAGTGAGAATGAATTCTTTAGTGAATGAACAGTCTGATTATGATTAGTGAATCATAATCATTCATTTCAAGAGAAGATCCAGAAACATTGATTATATGCTGCATGTTGCTTTATTTAAAAGCCAGTGACTGTGTAGTTGCTGGTCCAGTGGAAATCTCTTTATTTACAAAAGTTGTTTTGTGGTTTCAAATTAAATAAGTTCACAGTAATACTTTGCTCACATTATTAATGCATTAAACATTTTAGTTAATACATTTAAATGACAGTTGGTCAGTTTAAGACAGTCGGTTTCTGCAAGTGAAATTAGTTAACTTGAGTTTTAGTGCATTTTTACAGTAACATACTGTAGATTACAGTAAGGAACTGTACAATTAACAGTAAATTACTGGCAACATTTTACTGTAAAAATCCTGGTAAGGTCTAACAGTGTATATAGCATTTTCAAAATATGCTTTCTATGTAAAAATACATATTGTGCACTAACATAACATGTATTTTAAGATATGAAATGTATTGTCTTGCCCATCAAAGTACATATATTTTGGCATTTAAATGCTTAAAAAGATTTTCAATTTGAGAAATATATTTGCCCAAGCTTTCAAGTTTATAGCTTTTGTTATTGTCTACATTGGAAAATATGAACAGATGTCTACACATACTTTCAGAAATAAAGCTGCTCTGTACTAAAGTAAAAAGTGTGACAGGTTTACCTTGTTGGTTTTTGTGCCTTGCTCTTCCTGGTACGGGAGTCTCGTCCAGGACAGTTTAACGTCAGAAACCAAACTCAACCCGAGAGCGGCCTGCAGCTAAAACACACATAAACCAGGATTTGTTTCTGGAGCCAGACTGACATCAGCACCAGACGAAAAGAAAAAATGTCTATCGGACTTGACAAAGACTGAATATGAAATTTGAGTTTTAGTTTTGTTCATTGTTGTATGTTCAATTCAATTCAATTCATGTTTATTTGTATAGCGCTTTTCACAATACACATCATTTCAAAGCAGAAAATGCATGAGTCCACATTACAATTTACAGTGATCTGTTATCAGAGGAAACTGTCTAAGTTAAGTATTTCAGAAATGTACATATATAAAGTCAAACTTTGTTTAAATTAATACACGTTTAGCTATGTAATAATTTAATGCAGAAACAATGAGCTAATTGAAGTAATGAATACTTGTTTGTTATCAAATGATTATGGCATTTAGAAAATATAGTATTGGTACATGTAGATTGGAATTCAACATCAACAACAACAACAACAACAGCAACAGGACGTGTCATCATAATTTCTTAAACTGACTATATTTAATTTTCTCTCTATTTCTTCAATCTGCTTGTTTTCTTACCCGATAGAGAAATGTGTTCACTGCGGCTGTATCAAGACTGGAGGATAATTCCATCCTTAGAAATGTTTGTTTCCTATGAACTGAAAAACGTAAAATAACAACACTGGTTTAAAAACAAAATTATTCTGTGGTGCACTGTAAAAAGTGCTACACCCACAAAGTAGGTTTTATATACTTTAAATAGTTGTAATCTAGCTTATTTTATTAGTTTTATACTACAAAGTATCAAAATACTTCCTCTTTACTTAAAATATAGAAGTTTTTATATAACCATATATTTTGAATAAAACCAATGCAATTTATTTAGGTAGTTATTTGTATGTGGTTATTGTGTACAATAAATGTTATAAAAGTGAGTTGACATACACTATTTTATTTGAGAAGCTGTCGATGTGGCACGTGCGTTCACCTAACGTAAATATTTTAAATTTTTTATAAGTTGGAATCCTGCTTTTTCATTGGCGCGTACTTTCCCAGGCAGATGCAGTATCTTCTTCCTCGGCACTTCAACGGTTTGATCGCTGCGGCGGATCTGAATAACAAGGTAAGTTGTCGAGCAAATTTAGCCAAATGACTGGTGATGTAAATGTCTGAGTTACGCAAACTCGCCTAACACTCCAGGGAGATGAGGTTAGGTTCGCATTGTAATATAGCTATCCTGCACACACGGCAAGCTAAGATGGTTGCACACTGCTAGGGAGTGTGGTCGATCAGCAGACAGACAACCGCGGTTGAAATTAAATGAGTGCTGTAGGCCCTAGTCGTGCCTAATGTGTTTTAGTTTTAATGCTTATTTCTAGCAGCACGTGCTAACATTATCGCCACTGTAACAACATTTAGAATGGACGTGTTTAAAAACGCAGATATGTGGCAATACTTAGTTGCACAAATGCCCTCAGTTATATTTTTAGATTGCAAAGATTAAATTTCGGGATAATATGCGATCGAAACGGTCGCAATTTTAAGCCTTCAGGCAATAGAACGGGCAAAGGGGAAAGAAAGATGGTGTTTTATGGACAGCAGGCAAAACAAGCAGCTAGCCGTGTCTTTGACAGGACTCTGCAATCAGAGATTATGTATTTGCATTACTAAAGCAGATGCACAGATTACACTGCAGAGATGTATGTTAGTCTGTCTGATTTTAGAGATTTTATCCACGTTTTTTTAATGCTGCATAGTCAATTAATGACAGAGTTTTGGTTGGAAAAAAACCTAAAATTATTTCTAACCCATTACTTAAACTACATTTACCACTGATTTTTAACATTATTCTAACATGCATTTTTCTGGTCTTTAGATACCCAAGCACTTTTGTTACCTGGGGTCTTCAAGCTTCACATCCAGGTAAGAAAAACTGAAGAATTTATACAATTACAGCTATAGCCTAACTATTCACAGGTAAGTAAAACATAGGTAAAATTGCAAACAATAGTTTGGGCTCCATACAATTACATTTCTTTTGACGTTTTTATGTACCAACCACCAATAAAAGGCAGATATGATCACATTTCTGTCTCCTCCCCAATTTTGACTTTCTGTCTTATGTCTTCTATCGGTCTGCTATATTCCTCTCATTACCTGTTTGTCTTGATTATTTTTTTATCTCCACCAATAGAATCATGATGAAACAGAGGTGCACGCTGAGCTTGGCAGTTGCCCACTGAAAGTGTACATGTGCCATCATCCCAACACGATTGGTACAATATGATAGAAGGACAGCCCGTGGTCAGAGGTGTGCCAAACCTGTCTAAATCATGCTGCCTCCTGTTTGGACTTACCTATGCTCTCGACCTTTGCAGTTCCAGTGTGATACAATGTGATTTTATGGCTCACATTAACCTTTATCCAAACATTACAGATTGGGCAGTTTGGATATTTCACTGTACTTTTCAGAACAGGTTGAAAATACACTTATACAGTGTTTGTTTTATATTATACTGAACATATGCGGCCACATTTATTTGCTGTTTTGTAGTCACGGTTAAAAGGGACACTGGTTAACATTGAATAAATGTTTTTGTCTTCAATCTATTTTCTCATCTTTTTCTTCCATTGCATTTGTAATAGGTTAATCACTGTAGTGCTTAGAATATAGACATTTAGATTTATTTTCTGAGGTTATATCCAGGACCCAATTAAAATGTTTATTCACATATGATTAGGTTAATTTTACTAAGAAAATAAAGTTCATAAAACCTAATTAAAATGAGTGCAGGTTACTTGTAGCAAACCATAAATACATTACCTGTACCAATAAAAGTAGGTTTATCTAACTGAGTAATACTAGTATTATTAGTTAACTCAACTTGATTTTATTGCGTTCATATTAAGTAATGTTAAGGTGTTCAATATACTTAAAAAAGGCTGCATGTTGACTCAACCTAAAACATTCAATGCAGCCACTTGCCTCACTTTTTATAAGTTAGATCTAGGTATTACTTTTTACAGTGTGAAGTAAATACTACATAAAAAAAAAAACTATTGTAATTTCTACCTGAATAAAGTTAGTTCAAGCAAGAACTTTAAAAACAAAGTCAATTCTATATTAGTACCGTCCTCGATTTAAGCTCAACGTTAAATGTTAACGTTATAAAAATTAGGCAAAATCTTCTCAAATCTCTGATACTGGTGTTCCCATCATATATTGGGGCATGAATAATTAAAAAGGTAGATTTTGTTTCACTGTGTTCCAGCTGTATTTGCATTGTTCTAACATTTGTTTTGTTGTTAGGTTTAGTAACTTGCTGTTTTGGAGTTCATTTTCTACTCAAAATAACACACGCATGCTAAAAAATTATCCAAGGAATGTTACCGTTATTGTGTATTGTGTACCAAGTATTGAGGTCTCTGTGTAAACTAGGTATAAGTTATTTAACAAACTTTTAGTGAGTTAAAGTTACTTATTTTCTTTGTTAATCATATCTAACTTATTTGAGTAGATTTTTACTTAATTCTATGTGCGATTTTTTTTTTTTTTTTTTTTTTAAACTAAGCATAATTAACTTAGTACAGTTCTCAGCTCAGTTGAACACATTTGACCTTGTTGAAATTAAAGCTCTTTAAAAAATCAGTTCACTATCTGGGCAACGTATGTCTGATAAATCACCTTAAAGGGACAGCAGTCAAATTATTATTATTTTTTATCATAATCCATTGCCAATAAGTCGCTTTCTTGTCAACATGGTGAATTAGCAAATTTTAACCATTTCAGTTGCAGTTCTAAAATCAGTGAGATATTACCATTTGCATGGATTCCTATTTAAATGCCTGGACTTCGTCTGCAAAAACTTCCTGAACAACAGTAAATGTGACCGCATCTTAACCCTTAAATACCTCGGGTCCTTATTGACCCTGGATGTCCTTCACTACCCTCACCCTCATTCATATTTTAAAGTTAGACAAGTATTCCTCAATCTATGCATTATAAACAATATAACAAGAGAATATATATATAAAAGAATGACTGTTTTCTAATGATTTTTTTTTTGTAAAGTGTATAGGTTTGCTAGCGACCCGAGGTATTTAATAGTGGCATTTTTTTCCCTGTGCAATTTAATTGAATTAAAATTTTTAAAAAAATATGTGTAATTCGTTAAAATTCTGACAATTTATGATGACTCAAAAAGTGCAATTCACACTGTAAATAAATGCTGTTTTAACAAAGTAACTAGCTATTCGTGTTGCATTAAAATTTTAAGTTTAGTTAACTTGAAATGTGAAATTTTACAACTTAGATTTTTGAGTTGACTAAACTTAAAATTTAAGGCAGCAAAAAATACTTACTTTTTTAAGTTGAAACAGTAGTTTTTTTACAGTGTGAATTGCACTTTGAGTCATCAAAATTTGTTAGGTTTTAACTGAAATTTTAAGTTTAGTCAACTTGAAATGTGAAATTGTAATAAGTGACAACTTGGATTTTGGAGTTGACAACTTAAAATTTCAAGACTATTGAAAACTTTAAGTTATTTTATTTTTTTTACAGTGCATCTTTATTCCTCAAAGTGGCGATGTCTGATACACAAAAAAATACACAATATCATCAGCAAAAGTTGAAATGCTGAGCAGAGCAAGTATTTTATCGCAATTAAATATTAGTGTCACTCTCACTTGATAGTGGATCTGGTGAAGAATATGAGCCAATACTGGGGGAATGAGCTCTGATGAGGACGGGGATGATGGGGAAAAGCATCAGCTCAAATTGAACCCGTAAAAAATCAGGACAGTTTGATACTATTGCGGCAGTTAGAGATCCACCCGAGTCGCTAAAGACCTATGTGTAATAATGATTGACAAAACATTCATGCATTTTAGGAACAATGTACAATTAAGTCAGAATGGACCTGCTTCATAAACCTCCACCTCACACAGTGTGAGAAAGGTATTGGTATTAGGAAGGAACATGTTGATGTAACGGCCGCCCATTCCACCGCACAAGAAACTGACAGTGCCACCTAATGGAACAGCCGAATAAACTACAGCACATCTGGAGAAGAGAGAGAGAGAGAGAGAGAGAGAGGAGAGAGAGAGAGGAGAGAAGGAGAGAGAGACACAAGGACATCAGGCGACCTGTTCAAATCCAGTTCTGAAGACGTGCTCTGGCGAGTAACTTCACCTGGGATTGTTGTTGCCGTCGTTTTCCAGGGAGTTTCCGATGTGGATCTCTACTCCAGTCAAGCGCTCCGGATTGAAGTCTGCTCTGTTGGTGATGGTCACCCTGTTAATGTAGTAATAACCCAGCAGGTCCAGCCTCCACCACGAGCTCAGCTGGCTTAATGTCATGGAGCAGGACGAAGCTTCACCTGGAGCGTATCTTGTGCCGTCGATGGCGTTTCCGGCTCCCCAGCGTGCTCCATATGTGCTCGACTGCACAGCTTTTCCTTTCAATGCCAAATTCTCTAGAAAAGATTTATTCAAAAAGATACAGAGGGCCAAGAAGATATAAGATTGTAATGTGAGAAGTTTCAATAGAACTTTGGAAACACTTTAAAATAAGATTCCATTAGTTAACTATATAAGTTAACAATGACGACTACTTCTAAATTATTTATTCATTTTAAATTTAGTTAACTATTAAAATCCGAATTTCTGTGTCAATATTATTTAATGCATCTGAGCTGGCATGAATGAACAGTTGTATTTTTATTAACTACTAACAAACACATTGCTTGGTTAATGCATTAACTAAAGTGTTCAAAGAACCTTTTACCTTCCAAGTTTTCTGAACTCCCCTGATTGGAAAAGACACCTGTTGCAAAAAATAAATACTTCCATTGATTTCTAAGAAGTTGCTTAATGTTGCAGTTGATTCTTTGAATATTTGCATAAAAAAATTACTGAACAGTATCTATAATTTTACATTATCTGACTGATGCATGTATGACAAGCCGTTTTAACATTTAATCATTTAAACCTACTAGTCTCTATTTTTCATGCTACTAGTACATATTTTTTAGATACGACTGCTTATTCTTTAGGTACTGGTGCCTTTTCTTTAGACAGCACTTATTTCGATATTGACTATTAACTTTTCTTTTTTTTTTTACTAGTAACAAATATTTTTTTTGCCAGTGACTTCTATGGGGATCTGTCATTCAGATATCAAATATTCAGGTCTGACTTGTATGTATTCCAATTGTGATTAGTACATATACTAGTTCCTATTAATTCGATACCAGTACTTATTCAATAGCTACTACTTATTCAATAGATACTAGTAGTTATTCATTAGATACTAGTTCCTATTAATTAGATACCAGTACTTAGCTACTAGTAGCTATTTATTAGACACTAGTATCTTTTGTAATGTCAAGTCTAATAATAAGTACTAGTAACTAATGAATAAGTACTAGTACCAATTTAATAGGCACTAGTATCTAATGAATAAGTACTAGTAATTATTAACTATACTTTTTTGAGTTTAAGTTTACCTGACAAATTTGGAAAGGTTTACCTGACAAATGATAAAGTACAAGGAACTGATTTAATTTATTTAAGTAAACTTTGAATCTAAGTTCGGCCAACTAAAGTTAAGTTTTCTAAACTACATCCAATAACTTCAGCCAACTAAAGTGGTGTTTTGAAAATCTAATTGTTAAGCCACCATTATGGTGATCGGTGTTTGCTTTAGGTGGGCTCGTAACCCTTAAATTGGTAACATTAGTTATATCTGAGTTATAATTGCCAGATGATCAAAGAGAAAAGGTGATTCCGATGTTGTTGTTTATGTTTTAACATAATCATCACTTGATAGTTTATTAGTGATTATATAGCAAACTATTTTCAGCATTATCAGTATAGTCCAAAATATTTCTTAAAAGTTTTTCTGATCAAAACACTCTAAAAATGATATTATTTAGACACACTAACATCAATAATCAGCCTGTGAATCTCAACAATGGTGACAATAATAAAGCATGTTGCAGTGCATTCTGGGTGCCACCAATCAAAACTCATTCATGGCTCCCATCATGCATTGCGGTATGAATAAATTATGATCTAAAATGTCTTTGTAATGTCCTTTTCCTAATTGAATATTCTGTTTGTCACCATTGTTGAGATTCATTCACTGATTTTTTGTCAATGCCTAAAAAAATGTCATCAGAACAACTTTTAAGACATCCTTTGGATTATTTACAAATTTCTA
This sequence comes from Chrosomus eos, assembly GCA_036326025.1. Classification (NCBI taxonomy): domain Eukaryota; kingdom Metazoa; phylum Chordata; class Actinopteri; order Cypriniformes; family Leuciscidae; genus Chrosomus; species Chrosomus eos. The sequence goes on along the minus strand of JAZAVI010000435.1, from coordinate 5,010 downwards.
GATCTTGTACTGCAGAATCACTGTGATGTTGAAATCAACATTATACATTTAAAGTCAGAGATTAGGCTCTTAATGAGCTTTGTGATGCAAGGCAATTTGTGATTGTCAAAACATAATCAACACCGCCAGATCACCTTTTCTGATTGATCATCTGGCAGTTATAACTCAAATACAACAGCCGAAACAAAATATAATGTTATCAGTTTAAGGGTCACAAGACCAACTAAAGCAAACAAACACTAATCACCATAATGGTGGCTTAAAAAAAAATGATTTTCTCCTTTGGTGATTCTGCTTGTTAACATCAGGTGTCTTCAATAATGCTCAATCTTCACTCAATGAATCACTTAATTAGCTCTAAGTTTAACACTCCCAACTTTAACAAGCCATATAAACCCCCAGTAGAGTTCATTTAACACTGGAGTTTTTGCTGTGAATAATTCTGAAAAAAATGCTTTTACTAATGTTCATTTGTACTTATGAATTTAATGTATGATTTATTATTATATTATTTGTTAACACAAAGACTATAAAACGCTTATTACAAACTAAAAACTCGCAACAATCACTTTCATAATATAAAATGTCACACTTACTCTGTTTCAGTCTTTTTCTTCTGAAGACACATGTTTTAGTCCATGCAGTCTACCAGACATCAAGATAGATATATGAATTAAGTTTTGTTTACTATCAAAGCATTAGAGTATAATTGAAGTAAAACCTGCAGAAAATGTTGTGCAGTTGTTTCAACTTACATTTATAAGTTAAAATAACAAGTATACTTGTTAATTTAACAGAATATCTCGTGCAGTTGTTTAAACATACATTTTTGAGTTAAAATAACAATTTCATAAAACTTTTAGTCTAGTTGAGGACAAGAAAACTTACAATATCTTGTTGTCTGGAAAATCTAGTTATCTCTACTCAAAAAAATAAGTTGAAATAACTAAATAGCTATAATATTTTTTAGTGTAGCTAATGAATAAGTACTAGTACTTAAATATTTAAAAAAAATAAGTACTAGTAGCATGAAAACAGAGACTAGTAGGTAAATGATTAAATGTTAAAATGGCTTGTCATATGCATGTCATTTATACTCACCAACAAGTAAAAACAGGTAACTGAGTCCCTCCATCTTGTTTTTAAAGATACAAGTCACTGGAATAAAGGACAACTTCTGTGATATTGATATTTCAGTAATTGAAGTTATAGGCAAGCTTCTGCATGTGTGAATGACATAATGCACCTGTGATGGTCAGATATGAAGAGTGTCTCCGTCTTCCCTCTTTATATTCATCTTTCTCTTCGCAGCTTGAGTCTCCACCCTTATGAGATCATCTCTGGCCGTTTGCTGAATATATTTCACACGTCATTGGACCTCCAGAATTGCTTTACTCTGCTCACCTTTACCTCTCATGTCAAAACTGATTTACAAAACAAATCTGCCAAAATTACACATGAAAATAAAGATCTTTGAGTATCTCAGTTGTCAGAAGAGAACAAAAGAAATAGCCGGTACTTCGGATTGATTTTCATACAGTTTTTCTTTCCAGGCTTGTCTACATCCACCTAAATGATCGATATATACGAGTTAAAGTGAACATTTACGTTTTCAGATCATGTTTCGCAAACTCAGCATATTTCCCCCCTCCATTCATGAGTTTCATTAGCATTTGTTCAGAACTGGATCAATTCCAGCCCGATCTCACGGCAATTCGAACAAATTTTACGAGGTGGCTAATTTGTATGAATTTGTACGAATGACTTACCCCTGACCCCGCCCCTAAACCTACCCATCATGTGGGTTTAGACAGATTGTACAAATTTGTACGAGTGAGGTCGTACGAATTAGCCACCTTTTAATCACTCATACAAATTTGTCAATTCCTATGAGGAATCATCTGACATCATTTGAATCATTATAACCATGCTGTGTTTTCCTATGAGACATCTTTTATTATTTAAATGTTTTATACTGAATGTAAAGTATGTGAAGTATAGATGGTAAACAATTTGAGAGATTTAAGTCAAAATGGTCAAAATGGTTTTGATCTAATTTGATCTAATGTTGTGTCTCAGAAAAATAGTGATTTATGAAATTGTATTGTGTTGAATGTAATGGACACTGCAACGCTAATGAGGACTTTTCTGCTCCTAGTCTGGCAGCGAGTGCTCTTCCGGATGAACAGGAGATTTAATCTAATATTCAACAATAATATTGATCTGCCTGCATTGACACTATTATACAAGAACTGAACTGAGGCGGACGATGACTTCACGGTTTACTCCAGAGTGGCTATATATATATAAAATATATGAACTAAATTAATAGTTTTAAATTAATCAAACGTTTTTGCATTATTGTCCTGTTTTCTCTGTAAAGCTGCTTTGAAACAATTTGTATTGTAAAAAGTGCTATATAAATAAATGTAACTTGACTTATGGAACACACCGCGTGAGGTGATGGGAGAACGTGTGTATGTGTCGACTATCTTGCATCTGGGCGGACATTGACACCGAGAGCTCCAACCCTGCCATCCAAACCACTGAAGACAACATCATGTTTGAAGAGTTGGAAGAGTATACATGTCAGTGGGTCAGGATGAGGTAGTTGCTGAGCTGCACCGTACCACAGATCTAGCTCTCCGCGCCACTAAACAGACTGCTGCCGCGATCGGGCGGTCGATGGCGGCCATGGTGGCCATGGAGAGCCATCTGTGGCTGAACCTGGCCGACATTGGGGAGAAAGAGAATGGCTTTCTCCTCGTTTCGCCAGTTTCGACCTCTGAGCCAGCATTGCCTCTCTCGCACCTCCTCCGTGGAGGAGTAGGTCACAGAAGAGCCGGGACTCCCGCAAGAAGAGGGATCTGAGGGAGTTGATCCAGCACAAACAGCGTCTGTGATAGATCACCTACCCTGATGGCGTAATTATATCTTAGCCCTCTCTTCTCTTCCACGACTCTGCTTCTTACATCAGGCCTGAGGCTGGGCCAATGATGAGTGGTACGATGTTCTGACGGCCTGCCTTGGCTTGGTTTGTGAGAGTGCCTCTTTCAGACATGTAATGGTGGTAGACCCCATGGTCATAAAGAACTGTGTGGTGAGTCTTCACTTCGCATGCCGCAGGTGGATGTTAATTTTCATTTTTGTGTGCAACTAACACTAAAATGTATTTCTCTACAGAACCTCGTTCCCTGTGTAGAGTTATAGGGTCATTTCACTGTTACAAGGTAAGGTAAGGTATAATTAGGGCCCTGAGTTCCCCTGTTAGGTGGCTAGAATGATAGAGAGAAGCACCAGTTATGTAGATCTATGCTTATAGGCTGGCCCTCACCAGGGCCGCCTCGGTAGCTGGCCCAGGCTATGCTAAGGATAGTGGAGGCATTCTGCTAAAGCATTTTCTGCCTCTAGCCCTTCAATATGTGAATGTAGGCTTTTTAGCATCCCTATATGACAGCCTATCATTTAAATGTCGCCGGTCAATAGGATTGCTGTGATTTTATAGTAATTTCAGACACCTCTCACGTCTGAGGTGTTCCCCAATGCATCATTCAACGCCGTGTGAGTTCCCTGTTCTCAGGGAACAAAGGTTACAGTCGTAACCTGAGATATTAGTGCCCATGGTGACTGAAAGGTGGCGGGAGACACAGGCAAAGAAACATCGTCGAGTGAAATGAAATGAAAACAAGCCCATGAATTGAATATAACTACACATAATGGTGACAGGCACATTAATGTTTTTAGATTATTTGAGTGAAAGTTAAAAAAGATCAAATTAGACCCTTGCGACCCTTGCCCAGAATTGGCACAGAAGGCACCAAATGGCATGTTATACTTGTGTTATTATTTTTTAAATGTAATACTTAATGTGATTAATGGGGTTATTATGTAATATTTCCATGAATTAAACATACTTTTCTGTCATGATTCCTGTCTTGTGTTCCCGATGTCTTGTGTGGGCTCTTGTTATTTCTATAATACCCAAGGTCCGACAGTCACGGAGCTTGGCCCATTGCGGACATAGACAGTATAAGAAGTGGACAGAGTCATCTCATTGGAACTCCGTTGAGACAGTTGAAGCCCATTTTTAGCGTTTTTTGAGCACTTTCGTTCCTGACGCGCAGACTCAAACCGACTCAAACTAAGCTTGATGACGTGAGCAACCTGTCTGACAGACGTAAATCTTTTAGTAGCTGTGCGTGAGAATTGCCAACGTTAATCTTGCAGAGACGGGGAACTTGAGCAAAGAGTTATTTGGCGTGAGTGAGCAGGAGTATTTTGTCCCGTTGCTTTTATGGACTCATTATCTATGGGCTTCTCCCTTGACGGGACGTCCCCCCGATTGCCAGCGAGCTTCTCCTCCTGTCTGTACGTCACTTCTGTTCAGTCGAGTGGTTATGACGCAGTCGTTAGCCGGTTTTTGCAAAAACTGTTTCTACGGGGCCATAATGTAACATAGAAGGTAATGGAGCCCTTTATACATTGTCGTGTTTCTTTAGAAATAAATAATGGACAAATGGAGTCTTTAAACGCCTCAGATGTAAAGTTATTCGCTTTCAAAGTGACGCGAAAATGAATGGGAGTCAATGGGAATGCTATCGCAAGTGAAGTTCTGCTACAAGATGGCGGCTCCCGCGAGGCTTCAACTTCCGGTCGATGGATTACCCCCTTGATTGCGGACCCCAGTCGTCATGGCCGCCCTTCCAGAGTCTCGCCCCTTCATTGCCGCCGCTGTTCCAGAGTCTCGCCCCGTCATGGCCGCCTCCGTTTCAGAGTCTCACCCTGTCATGGCCGCCGCTGTTCCAGAGTCTCGCCCCGTCATGGCCACCCTTCCAGAGTCTCGCCCCGTCATGACCACCGCCGTTCAAGAGTCTCACCCTGTCATGGCCGCCGCTGTTCCAGAGTCTCACCATGTCATGGCCGCCTCCATTCCAGATTCTCGTCCCGTCATGGCCGCCGCTGTTCCAGAGTCTCACCCTGTCATGGCCGCCGCCGTTCCAGAGTCTCGCC
>JAZAVI010000434.1:0-107478 GCA_036326025.1 Chrosomus eos | reverse complement strand
TTAAAAGGTGGCTAATTCGTACGAATTCATACGACCTCACTCGTACGGATTCGTACGATTTGTCTAAACCCACGTGATGGGTAGGTTTAGGGGCGGGGTCAGGAGTAGGTCATTCGTATAAATTCATACGAATTTGGAATTCGTAAAATATGTACGATTTAGCAAAAATCCTACAAATTCGTACAAATTCGTACGAGTGAGGTCGTATGAATTGTTACGAATTAGCCACTCGTACAAATTCGTACGAATTGGTCGTGAGATCGGGCTCGACCAGCTCATGCAGGCTGGAGGGAAAATCGCGCTCATCCTGACCTGACATAACAGACCATATATGGCTCAGAGAACCCTCTGACATAACAGACACCTTGGATTTTCCCACCTTTGAGCTGCTGTACATCGATCATGCTCAACTCAAGTGAGTAATTACATATATTAAATTTATTAAAACCTTAAAAAAATTGTAAATTAAATTGAGCGTTTTAAAGTATTCTGTGCAAAACATATTTGTGGTAATTGTAAATATTATATAGCCTAAACTTGAACTGTTTAACAAACCTGTGTGTGGTGTGTGTGTGTGTGTGTGTGTGTGTGTGTGTGTGTGTGTGTGTGTGTGTGTGTGTGTGTGTGTGTGTGTGTGGTGTGTGTGTGTGTGTGTGTGTGTGTGTGTGTGTGTGTGTGTGTGTAGATTTGCTGTTTAATAATAACCAATGCTGAATGACTTGATATATATGCTTTACTTTGTATTTTAATTAATATTTGGAAAATGAATTAAAAAAATCTCTAAATAAAACAGACTTAGTCTAGCCTACTGTAAATGGCGACTTCTGATTATGTGATCGCATATAGTATTTTTCACAAATAAAAAGGGTAAACACTGAAGGAATTAAAAGAAGCAAACACTGTAAATCAACAGGTTACTCAGTAATCTATACCGGTAAATTAATGCGCCGATGTGCGCACCAGGAATCTAGAAAAGCTTGGTAACACTAATTTAGCATATGTGAAAAGGACATGATCACATAAATATGACATTTAATAGCGGACAACTGAAAATAGCGCAGCATAGTTTGAAATTTGCAGTTTGTGGGTCGTGTGAAGCTGAAAACACGCTTTCATTCAGGCTGTATACAAATGCAGAATATCTGATAGCTGGATTCGAGACTTCAAGGTTTGTGAAATTAAATGTTTATTTAAAATTTATTTTAAATTATTGCTTATTAATGCGTATTTGCTTAATGCTGACGGTAAATGAGAAAGCATTAATGTTTGTCTTTCTGTTCAGAATTCAGTTTCAGTTTCCCTTTCAGCTTGCACGCGCAACATCGACAAAAATCAAGACCCTGCCACTTGCATCTTACAAAGTCATCATTTTTTTAAGACTGTAAATAACTTTTTCAAGTCAGATAGCATACGAATTAAAAAATATATCTTCTGATTTCAAACCTCATTTGTTTTAACGTTTATTGCATCCGTGTCTCGTTTTAATGTTCGTTTTCGTCTTGATAGGCTACTGTTGAATTTTAAACATATTCAATATTATCCATTCGCTAAACGCTTGAGTTTTTGCAGTTTTGTGTTATTAGGCTACACAGTGTTATTACAGAATTGTTTTAATACAAAATCAACTTATGACAAAGTAGTAGCTATGTCAAAACATGTAAAAACGCAACTTTAAAATCGAATGGCACTGCACTTACACAATAATGACAAAGCTATAATTAATTAAATGTAGGGGAGAGCGGGGGCGAAAGTAACATTAAAACACCTAAATGTAACTGTGATTTATCATTGTTTGGTGGAATTTTGATTTTCTACTCGCATAGGCTATGGCTACTTTATAATTATTTCAAATAAACACCATTTTCCATAAACTCAACTGTTATACATGGGGTTTTTATTAAATAACATTAACAAAGATTAAAATGCATGCTGTTAAAATCTTAAATAATATAGGCTAATTTATTGTAAACTAGCCTATAGCCTCTTTCCTTTTTTGCAGTCTTTAAGTATGAAAATAGTAGGCTACGTCATGTCCATGTAGGCCTAATGAATAACTGGATTCAACATCGTGATAAATACGCGAGTTTGTGTAATATAGGTGAAATTATACTGTCCCAACAGCTTTCCTCACTTTACGCTGCAGGTCTGTGGATCTAATGATGTGCATTTAAAAGTGAAATGCCCAGCTGACAAGCGATTTGAATTTATTTATCCATTAAAACACTTGATCACACATCATATTTCATATTAATCAGACACACTTATTAATATTCTATTGTAAACGTTACAGCATCCAAAATAAATGCATAGGCTATATGTATTTTTTCAGCATTGCATTATCCACTCAAAACCCCCATAAACGCTACATCTTCAATGGTGGTCATTTGGGCTGATGCTAGGCATACATAATATTTATGTCCTATAGCTATTTGTCACGACAATTGTGCTTTAAAAGACAAAATCATCCTTTTTGTCATTTCTTACACCGTGTCTACCCTGTGCGAGGACAAATGTGCAAATGATGGCAGGACAAGTGTAGTTGCGTGTAGTAGCCGCTAGAAGAAGAACGGGCATCCGTTTACTATCAATGAATCATCGTGTCAAATGAGAGGCATCCAGCTGCAGCCCCGCAGACTCACTTCTTGCTAGACACCAGTGGCTGGACACCAGTGGATGGACAGCAGACGTCATTTCCGTATCGTCATTCGCTTTTCAAATCGACGTCATTTCCGTATCGTCTTTTACTTTTCAAATTTGACGCGCCATGCAGATGTCAGCGGTAAGAAAAAATAATAAGTGCTGTGGAAACGGAAGACGTGGAGACCTACGAGGGTTTTACACAGACCCTGAATTTCATGAGTACTGCTCAGACTGTCAGTTTTAGGGGGCAGGAATGAGGTGTGGTGTGCACAGTGTGCAATAGTTTATTTGGAACTGTTCATGTTTTATTTTCTCTTGAAATAGGTAGGCTACTTCCCCCATAACCTTACGGGCCTGACTGCGGCATCTTCATTCTGATGGTCAGATTTGACTAATTTTACTAGATTGTGTAATTTCCAATAAATATTGCAAAATCATGAAGTGTTAATTTGATCTGGATTGTTTGTTTGGTAAATTGTCTGATCATGTGAATCTACGTATATTTTAAAAACAGAAGTGGTTACATTTACAAAAAAAAATAAGAATTGAATATCCAAATGGGCAAGGCAAAAAATTGTGGTCAATTAACATGTACAAGTCTGTTGTATTGACAAAACGTTATAGTCCATTGATCTAGGCTGAATTTAAGTCACAGAAAATAGTGATATGATCTGAACAAATTTTTCAAGGTGGTTCTTGTGAATGCAGTTTGCATGAATTATTGATGTTATAATATTAATGATATAATTGAGAATTGTTTTATGTAAAGAGATATGATAAAGAACATATTTCAATTTGCACACAGCTTTTATATTATATATTTTTAAGTCATAAAAGTAAAATGACAATACGGAAAAGACGTGTGAAAATATAAAATAAATATGCTGTCTATCCAGAGGTGAAAATATAAAATAAATATGCTGTCTATCCAGAGTTGAAAATATAAAATAAATATGCTGTCTATCCAGAGGTGAAAATATAAAATAAATATGCTGTCTATCCAGAGGTGAAAACAGAAAATAAATATGCTGTCTATCCAGAGGTGAAAATATAAAATAAATATGCTGTCTATCCAGAGGTGAAAATATAAAATAAATATGCTGTCTATCCAGAGGTGAAAATATAAAATAAATATGCTGTCTATCCACTGGTGAAAATATAAAATAAATATGCTGTCTATCCAGAGGTGAAAATATACAATAAATATGCTGTCTATCCACTGGTGAAAATATAAAATAAATATGCTGTCTATCCAGAGGTGAAAATAAATATGCTGTCTATCCAGAGGTGAAAATATAAAATAAATATGCTGTCTATCCAGAGGTGAAAATATAAAATAAATATGCTGTCTATCCACTGGTGAAAATATAAAATAAATATGCTGTCTATCCAGAGGTGAAAATATACAATAAATATGCTGTCTATCCACTGGTGAAAATATAAAATAAATATGCTGTCTATCCAGAGGTGAAAATAAATATGCTGTCTATCCAGAGGTGAAAATATAAAATAAATATGCTGTCTATCCAGAGGTGAAAACAGAAAATAAATATGCTGTCTATCCAGAGGTGAAAATAAATATGCTGTCTATCCAGAGGTGAAAATATAAAATAAATATGCTGTCTATCCAGAGGTGAAAACGGAAATTAGCGGCGAAACGGAAATGACGGAGAAAACGGAAATGACGTAGGCTGTCCATCCACTGGTGTCCAGCCCCTGGTGTCTAGCCAGAAGTGAGTCTGCGGGGCTGCAGCTGGATGCTATTGGAGAAAATCATCATTTGTGTGTAATCCTGAGTTTATCCTGATGGGAATATAAAGAAGCCTTAAACTCCAACAATCTTTTGTGTTTTAACCACACAAACAGCTCAATTTGAATGAAACGCCCAGATCTTTTTAGGTGGCGCCGTTTGTAAAGCGGCTCACGCTGAAAATAACAGCAACATTTTGTCACATTTAGCTTCAAACAATGTTTAAAAAACTAGTAGGAATTTTTTACGCTCACTTTTTAGCACATTTACAACAATATTTGTCGATTTAGAGATATTTTAAATACTTAAATCTAAATATTAAATGTTAGCCTACACCTAAATGTTAAATCTAAATGCTAAATCTAAAGCTAAATGTTAAATCTAAATATTGAATCTAAATATTAAATCTGAATCTAAATCTAAATGTTACATCTAAATGTTAAATCTAATATGCAAATTCAAAGTGCCTAAATAAAAGCTCGAGAAGGTCGTCAAATAACAAATAAAAACCATCTCATGGGGAAATGGACTCTTGGACATGGATTATCGTGATAATAACTACCCAAAATAATAAACACGTTTGGAGAAACTGTATAGGCTATGAGTTTGTAGCCATAATCGCCAGCCACGAGGGGGCTCACTTTGACTGATCTGTCATGTTCGCTTGCATAAAGGCCAGCAAGAGCTTTTATTTTGGCACTTCCGTTTCACCCGAAACAAAATTGGCGCTTTTCCACATAGACATCAAATAGAGAATAGATGCCTCAGACATCATATAGAAAGACGCCCTATCGACCGCTACTGCCTATTGGCGTGGACGAGCCGTGGGGCCGCCATCTTATGGCGCTTTTCCACTGCATGGTACGCTCGGTTCGGTTCGATTCGGCGCGGAACGGTTCGGTTCGGCTTCGCTTTTCCACTGCGTGGTACGACTCGGCTCGGTACGGCACGGTTCGGTTCGCTAGCTCGGTTGCTTTTCCACTGCAGTTAGTACCCATTCAAAGTGGGTGGGACTGATCGTTACACTGTTTGTAGGTCCGGTGATAGCCGTGTGCGGCTAAGAGCTGAGCTAGCTGCTACTTCTTGGAACACTTTTTCATTCTGTTTTGCCCCATCCAGCTCTCGCTGGACCCGCTCCTAGGCAACCAACGAGAGGATTGTCTGCACCTCGACCACGATTCAGCCATTTCCTTTTTAAAGTGTTGATCTCTTCTTTTTTTTCAAGTAAGTAAAACACAGGTGCTACCGTGTTGGCTGTTGTCTACTGGTTATATGACTCTGTATAGCGGTCTCGTGTCGCAAATCCAATGACGCTGCTAGTGACGATTCTGTCTGTCTGTCTGACCAATCAGTGATCTGCAGTGTTTCACGTCACATTTTAGTACCGGTACGGTACGCTTGGAACCTCAACAGATCAGGTACCATTTAAAGCGCGCCGAAGCGCGCCGTACCGTACCGTACCATGCAGTGGAAAAGCACCACAAGTGAGCCGTACCGAACCGAACCGTACCGTACCATGCAGTGGAAAAGCGCCAAAGCGTGCCATACCGAACCGAACCGTACCGTACCATGCAGTGGAAAAGCGCCATTAAACCGGTCATCCGCTCAGTGTAATCTGTTTGGTAGGTGCATTGAGCTGTCAGCGCATTTAATTAATCATATCTCAGCGGCCAAGGGCATCTAGTCTCTAGAGATCAAAGGTATGTTTGAAAAGTTTGAAATGCAATGCAAAGAAGCAAAAGAAGCACACGAGTCTTTGATTGTTTTATTGCCTAATGAAGATAGACCGGCATGAAACATGGTTCAAAGCAAAAATGACAGGAGTTGTGGAATTCAGCTCTGTGGTATATAAATGTTTGGAGAAGCTACAGGAGGAATGTGATCATGGAATGTGAACCCACGGATAGCATTTCAAATGTTGAAACACGGGTTAGCAGTCGCACTTCAAGTCACAAGAGCAGCCGCCACAATTCACGCTCCAGCAAATCTAATGACTCTGTGCAACCTGCACCCATTCAACTTGAAGCGGAAAAAGCCGCTCTTGCTGCTCAAGCAGAGTCTTTAAAAGCTAAGCATGATATTGAACAACAGTTGGAAATTTTACAGAAGCGTAAGGAACAAACAGATATTGATGCGAAAATCGCTGCATCCAACGCAAAGATATCTGTGCTCAGGACTTATGAACAACGAGCAAACAGCATCGCATCAGATGGGATGGAATCCTATGACAGCAAACAGGCAAAACAAGCAACTGCATCTCTTCATCCAGAAGTTGACAGACAGTCAAGAACTGTATTGCAAAGCAGCATAGGTGCTATCTCACAACCATCATCATCTCATTTACAGCAACCTGCATCTTCAGGACCCAGACTAGCTACTTCAGTAGATGATAGAAGGTCTGATTTCACACAGAGTATGCTTAAAAAACATCAAGAAATAACAGAGTTGTTAATACAGCAGCAAAAGTCTCAACATTTGAGGAGGGTCCAGCTGCGGCTTGGGCGTTCCCGTAATGACACAAGAAAGCCCATCGGGCGTTCCTGATAGCGTTTCATCGTCCAATCACAAAGAGTTTCGCAAGGCACGCTGGGACTGATCTCATGAAATAGCGTATGTATGACACGCCAATTCGTATTTCCATTTTTGGCGTGCTATCAACACGCATAATCGCTTTTCAGCGTGTTTATGAACGCTGTTGACTTACTTAACGTATATAATATATAAATATAAATATATGACCTACCCCAACCCCGTCCCTAAACCTACCCGTCACTGGGGTCAATACCATTTATGAGTCTTCCCCTACCATCCTAGGACAAAAAATATCGCTCGCCAGATGTAGATCTACATTTTTCTTTGTTTTTTCTCGGACATTTGACGGCGTGTACATACACGCGGAATCACTAGGACATAATGACTGGAGAATGTTGTTATATTAAACTTCTGTTTGAGAAAAACTAACGGTGTTCGCAGTTTGCAGTTCAGCAGAAGAGGCGAAGAAGAAGGGGGCGTTTCAGTCTGCGAAAACGGGAACCCCCACCAGCACGAGAACACCCATTTGTGGCCGCAGTCGGATGTTATTGCAACATTTACCACCATGTGATATTCCAGTGTTTGAAGGGAATCCATTGCAATTCAGTTTGTTCACTAAAGCTTTTAAACACTGTGTGGAGGAAAAAAACGAAAAACAAAGGTATAGGAGCCAAATGTGTGTATCTTTTATTTGGGCCACTAGATGGTGCTGTAGGTTCATGTATGTATATATATATGTGTGTGGGGTCAACAGGTAGTTAGGTGTTGAACCCGGAAGGGCAAACAAGTTTTTGACCACCAAGGTGGAGTTTGACAAATGCTGTTGTCGTGTTAAATTCTCGGAATCCTTGTGGACTTTGTGTATTGTGCATCTGTGTGGAGGACAATAAAATGGTAATGTTGCAACCAAGATGATGCCTCTGGATCTAACTTACACGTAACAGGTTTACCATTAGCCGCCTGGCGTGTCATAACAAGTAGCTACGGGACAACAACTCTAGCACAGTATTAGACTGGCTATTATAAAAGGTGATTGTTTGTATTTCCTTGAAAGATACACAAGAGGGCGCCCAAGAGAAATAGTTTGAAGCTGTATGAATATGGCACCTGAAAGAGGTTATGATACAGCTAAAACTATGCTTAAACAGCAGTTTGGAGAAGATTATTTTGTTTCTGCTGCATATATGGAGAAGGTGCTTGGATGGCCCATAATCGGGTATGAAGATACCACATCTCTTCAAGATTATGCACTCTTTTTGTGTGGATGTTGCAATGCTATGGCAGATCTACAGTACATGCAAGAACTGGACATGCCAACAAACATGAAAGCAGTAATTCTAAAGCTTACATTTAAACTCAGAGAAAAATGGAGAACAGCTGCATGTGATATCATGGAAAGACAGAAAAGAAGAGCCCAATTTAGTGATGTTGTCAACTTCATTGAATACCAAGTTAAAATCATTTCTGATCCAATATTTGGGTCCATTCAACATGTAGAGATGAGAACAACTGGTAAACCGAAGGATGTTTACAAATGGAAGTCACAATTCCAGTCAAAGCCTAAGTTAAAAGGGCGTAGTTTTGCTACAATGTTACCAATGTTAAAAAACCCATTGTTGGTGAAATCAAAAGGGTAAATGTTGAACATCCAAGCAGGCAATTCAAGAGTAACTCCACTTGTTTGTTTTGTTAACAAGGTCATTCTTTGGAGCAATGTAAAGAGTTTGAGAAGAAGTAACAGGGAAAAGTTTAACTTTATAAAGGAAAAAGCTGTCTGTTTCGGTTGCTTGCATGTTGGACACATGAGCAAAGAATGTAAAAGGCGCTTAACTTGCAAAGTGTGCAACCAGAAACATCCCAGTGTTTTTCACATTCATTTTAAGGAGTTCAAGGTTGATAAAGCTGTCAACACAAACGATGAACAGTATGAGGAACCAACTATCAACAATACGCTTGTATCTGCCCAAACATGTGGTCATATTGGGGCCGCGAGTAGCAGTGGTATCTTACCTATCCCTCCAGTCCTAAAGTCTGCAAGGCGCAACAAAATTGTTCAAACCTATGCGTTTCTGAACACAGGCAGTACCTCTACCTTTTGTTCAGAAAGTTTAATGAGGAAGCTGCACCTGAATGGACGAAAGACAAATATTTGTTTGCTTACCATGAGTCTCAAAACAACAGTCTCAAGTTATGTGGTAAACAACTTGGAGATTTCAAGTCTTGATGGTAATACATTTTATGAATTACCAAAGGTGTATACACAGAAACAAATGCCCATAAACCAAGCTAACATGGTCAATCAGGAAGACCTAACTAAATGGCCATATCTTGATGGTATTCAAATTCCGCACATTCAAGCTGAAGTAGAGTTATTGATAGGTACCAACGCCTCCAAATTACTCGAACCGTGGGAAGTAGTAAATAGTCAGGGAGATGGGAGATGGAATTAAGTCATTTTAAGCGACCCAATTAAACTCTGAGCAGTGCTAAAGCTAATGAGTTAATTAAGTGATTCATTGAGTGATGATTGAGCATTATTGAAGACACCTGATGTTAACAAGCAGAATCACGGAAGGAGAAAACCATAATTTCGTTATGGTGATCAGTGTTTGCTTTAGTTGGGCTCTTGACCATTAAGTAATTAACATCAGATTTAGTTTGACTGCTGTATGTGATATGAGTTATAACAGCCGGATTAACAAATTGTAAAGGTGATCTTATGGTGTTGGTTGTGTTTTAACATAATCATAATTACTTAATCATTTGACCTGAATCACTGAACTCATATTGATCCCAATTTCTGAGTTAAAGGTGGGGTATGTGATTCTCTTTTTTGTCCATTTTTTCAAAATCACTTGAAATCCTATTCATAACCCACTTACAGCCACTGAGTTAGAAGCACTGAAATGAAAATTAAGCAATTTAATCATCTGTGGAACGGGCAGGACTCGAAAAACTCCAGCCAATCATTTCCAAGACCACCTAGAATCATTGGACAGTAAGTCCGTCAATCAAACGGTCGTACCAATCAAAAAAAAATTATCGATTTGATCATTTAGATATCATTGAAAAGGCTAAAAATGGTATGCTCTACACCAGGGTTCCCCAAATTTGGTCCTGGAGGGCCGCTGTCCTGTAGAGTTTAGCTCCAACCCTGATCAAACACACCTACCTGTGAGTTTTTAGTGATCGTGAAGGTGAATTACTTTTTTTGCAGGGTGGTAGGGGCCGACTCATTAATATTCATTGGGGAGCTGATCCGCGATTGGCTCGCCATGACGCATCACTCAGAGTGGTAGAGAAAACAGACATCGTCTTCTTCGTGACAACAGACACTTTCACGAAGGTAAGGCCAACCTGTCAACATTTGGTTTTTCCAAATCCGGGAGATTTGTGCGGAAACTAAAAAAGGCCAACTAAAGCAAACACTGATCTCCATAACGGTGACTTAAATTCTGGGGACACTTTAGACTTCTACACATTACTGTGATTGTCAGCTCAAGACTTCAGACTAACACATGATATGCATGATAACAGCCAGAAGAAGGTATAATTAACAGCTGCTTATAATGGAGAAAGACATGAACACATCAGATGTAACGTGTGTAGAATTACATTTCACATGAAAGCGGTTAATGCTTGATGAACTAAACTTGCATTGTTTTAAAAGACAGGACTCTTAATAATGAGTTATGTGATCACAATAAGATTGAATCCATAAGATAATACAAGTTTAAGCATGAAAAAACAGGATGCTCCCTATTTCTCACAAATCGCCTTTCTCTTCGCAGAGCATCGTTGATCACTCCAGTTGTTCACGGTGTGTATTTCAGGATACAGTTCAATACAGTCCTCATCTTCACCATAATAGTTATTCGGCTCTCTTGCAGCCCAAAACCTGAATAAAATGTGTCCGATTTTTAATTATTCAGGACCAAAAACTAAATTTGTATCCATTCAGCAACTAACGAATTAGCAATGTCACGTTTACACGTGTAGTAAAGCTATAAAGCTAATGCAGAAGTGAAAGAGTAGAATTTTTTATTATAGATTGTATTTATACATTTTGTGGTTTGCTGCTTGTGTTTGTGGAAAAGCCTTTAGCATTGGCTGGTCTTTAGCATTTCTCTGGAGATGTTGATGTTCTTATTTTTAAAATGAGAATTAAAAAGACTAAAACAAAATAAATACATGATTGTCTGTGAGTGTTTTATCACTTACCCTTTTTTCAGTGGTGAATTATCCACCCATTTCATGATCCCCTTGTTCTCTATCTCACTCAAACCAATCCACACTTTCTCCTTGACTATTGCAGTTATGTGCCTCTGTGTGTGAATAAAAACAGCAGTAAGAGGGATTCCTCTCATTAACTAACAGTCACTCACACTGCACTCACCTGCTTCTCTTCAGTGTTGATAATGACCAGATCAGCTCATCGATCTCTGCAGAAATGTCTGCTGTCAGACCAGCTCTTCGGCTCACTGGACATGAACAAGCCATCTGGACCCCACAGAAAACCTAAAAGAAACACAACTTGTTCAAACAGTATACATGAAAGAAGAAAAAAAATAGAAAAGTTATGTACATATAACTAACCTCGTTTAGAAGTGGACTGAAAGTGCTGCAGTGTGACGGCTCCAATCAGAAGAAGACACAGGATCCCGAGACACACTGTGATCAACACCAAACACCTGTTTCCTCCAAACAACACACATATATCAATGAATACACTCCATAATGTCAGTTCTGTCATGATATGACAACAGTAAATGATTTAGGCAAGTATTTGAATGTTAAGCAGCGAGCTCATTGGCTACTGATACAGCAGGAACCAATCAGCTGTGCCCTACAGATGATGTCATTGCGAGCAGATTGAGTATGGACCATCTAGAGTTTCATCACAGAACTTTCTATAAGGTTTAAATCAACATTTGTAAGTAAAATATTTTACTACTGTAAAATATACTAACAAGAACATATGCTGAAAAAAGTAGGAATATAAAAGAATTCTTTGTCAATACAGGTACTATTGGTCTTGGAAAACAGTGATTGAAATCTGACAGTTCTCATTTCATGAATCCAAATGAAACGCTCTGCTTACTGTGATTTCGAGCTTTTCCTTCACCCTGGCTGTGTCTTTGAGGTCCAGTTGTGTTCATATAATTTGTATGATTAGCATTTTCATAGTAGTCGCCTAATTCCATTATTTGTTCTTGTGTCTTGCAGTGCGTCAGATGATCCGTGGTTCTCAGAATGATGACTACATTTAACAGTCCACCTTATATAGTGCTAAATTTACACAGGAAGTGATTTCATTTGACACTGGCCTATAATGTGTATATCTGGTCTTCAATGTAAATATAGACTTCCTAAAAATCACCTCACACCCAAACTCTATGACCGAATCATCTTGTACATTCAACCACATGTAGTGAGAAAAATCCCCATTTCGGCTGGTACAAAATGCATTCTTTCCAGAAAAAGACTTTTCTATTTCTGGCATTTGTCAATGGATATATTATCACTGAACCTGGTTTCAAAGAGTTGTCCATATTTTAATTATCTTCCCTTCTACACAATGGAAATGGAAATTAGAAAAATGTTAGATCTGTGCCTTTGTAACAAGTTTTTCTTAAAATGTTTTATACTGCCTCAAGTGACAAATGTTAAACTTTCTGAGAGATAATCAGATTTAATTCAGCTATAATTCCAATTCCTGCAAGTTCTGGAATAAACGGTCCACGGTGTCTTATCTCAGTGAGAATGATCTTTAGCCCCAGTGTATAAACATAAGCACACTTTCTGACGTACAGCTTTAAAGGTGCAGTGTGTAAAGATTTTGAGTATCTATTAACAGAAATATGACATCCATAACTATGTGTTCAGTGGTGTATAAAGAACTTACTTAATAAACCGTAATGTTTTTATTACCTTAGAATGAGACATTTATATCTACATAGGCGCGGGAATCCCCTTCTATGAAGGTCGCCGTATTGTGACGTCATATTTCTACCGTAGCCGACAGCGAACAAACAGCGTTACAGAGCGCGTTTCTACACTACCTTGAAATAGAAGCCGCACAAAGCTAGAAGAAGTCATAAACACCGTGAGTAGTGACTTTTCCCTGGTCAGTGGTGTAAATATGTAGTTGGATTGTTTCATGTAACTTAATTCTTCTCCCTCGCTGTGTTATGGCTTTGCTATGTGGGGATAAATGTGCTGGTTACGTTCGTGAGACAGCTGATTAGTAGGCTACTCTTGTCATTGACCGTAAAACAGTTACAGGAATCACCAACCCGTCGATCTTGGAAGCATTTTAAGTCGATCGAGTTTCCAAAATCAGAGGGAAAAAAGGCTATTGTGTGTAGTAAGTGGTGTCTATGGGATGCGGAGGCGCGCGCGCTGTTACAATTACGTCATTTTTGCCGCACGCACCTTTGGACTCATGCGGACGCGTCGAGTATAAACAAGGCTTTAACCCGCTCAGCCACAGTAACAGCTCATATTAGTCAGCTAAACTTTTACTACCCTGTTAGAAAAAAATATATAGTTGCATAGTTTCATGTGGTTCTTCTCCCTCGCTGTATTATGGGTTTGCTATGTGGGGAGAATGTGGTGGTTACGTTCGTGAGACAATCAGCTGATTACTATTATTATATTATATATTAAGACCCTTGATCCTCACCTGACTATGGCATTGTAAACTTTATCCATTATGTGGTTTATAATGGACTGTGGTACAGAAACTTGGTTTACTCTGGCTATTCTCTGCTGTCTCAGACAACGATGTTTGTCCCGTTTTAGCCACCGTAGCTTCTTCGAAAGGGAGAGGTGAGCGGTGGGCTAGCCCTTAGTGCAAACTCGCAACCGAACCGCTAGATGTCGCCAAAAGCTACACATTGCACCTTTAACAGTGTTTCTTTTGTGACACATTGTCGCGGGGTCCTCATCCAACCTCCCCACAATAGGGAAAAACACAGGCGTAGTCGAAGAATAGTGAGGTGTTTTATTATGCCGGCCTCCAAAGTACAAATGGTGAAGAGAAATAATAATAACAAAAGAATAACTATTTGGGGGAAAAAATTACTTACTATAATAAAGTTATACACAAAACAAACAAACAAAACAAAACAAAAGAAATCCTCAATAACTCTATTTCTCTTTCCACAGAAAAATTACCAGCCACTAGTTACCCTCTCTGTAACCAGAACAAGACTGACTTCACAGGCCCAAAGCTGCAACTCT
The DNA here is from genome assembly GCA_036326025.1 of Chrosomus eos. Lineage (NCBI taxonomy): Eukaryota > Metazoa > Chordata > Actinopteri > Cypriniformes > Leuciscidae > Chrosomus > Chrosomus eos. The sequence continues at coordinate 93,311 of JAZAVI010000434.1, read as the reverse complement.
TAAAGCCATTAGCCCCTCCCACCAGGCTCAACCATCATTTACCTAATACAATCAACACATTGTATTAACTACAGAAGAGGACTTATATCCATTATACTTCAGCATTTTCCACAATACTTATATCCATCTTCACAAACATTTTCCCTTCCCCATACACAATTACTTGCATCACAAATTCTTATTGCAACCCAAAACCCATAATTATGCAGTTCACGTGACCATGAAAGCGCGTGACAATCGCGCTATTTAACAACCGGAAATGTTATGCTTCGGGTCCGCCAAACTGGATGGGAAGCAGAGCAAACCCGCGACGCCTCCACACACGGTAAGTGTTTATCATGTTCGTTTAAATATATGTTTACAAAAGAGTAGAACTATCAAGTGTGCACCCTTGACCGCGCTACTTAACAGTAGGGGAAAAGTTTATGACCAGCTTAATTGAGACGGTAAGGGAACGGGGAATGAGTATGTGTGTGTGTGTGTGTGTGTGTGTGCGTGTGCCACACTCAGTGACGGAGCCGCTCCGTCACATCATCCCCCTCCTCCGCGAGGTTGGCGATGTGCGGCAACCGTGAAAGGTAATCCGCTACCACATTGGCCTGACCTGGTCGGTGTCGAATGGTAAACCTGAATGGCTGGAGTGAAAGATACCATCGAGTAAGGCGGCTATTGTGGTCCTTCATTGAATTAATCCAAGTGAGAGCTCGGTGGTCAGTTTCCAGATCAAACTCCCGTCCTAGCAAGTAGTATCGTAGGCTCTCCAGTGCCCACTTAATGGCCAATCCTTCTTTTTCCACCGTAGAATACCGAGTCTCACGTGGCTGCAGTTTCCGGCTTAGGTACAGTATGGGATGTTCATTACCAGGGTCTCCTTGGGCCAAAACTGCTCCAAGGCCGACTGCAGATGCATCAACTTGTACCAAAAATCGTTTCTTGAAATCTGGACTCTTGAGGACAGGGGAGGAGCACAGACAGGTTTTCAATGTGCTGAAGGCAGTTTCACAGTCATCTGTCCAGGTTACTAGGTTCCTCTGGTCCTTCCTGGTAAGGGCTGTGAGGGGTACAGCAATAGTTGCAAACTGGGGCACAAATCGCCTATACCAGCCAGCCAAACCCAGGAAGGACCGGACTTCCTTCTTAGTGCGGGGACGAGGACAGTTCTGGATAGCTTCCACCTTATCCACCTGCGGACGCACTTCTCCTCGCCCTAGTTGGTAACCTAGGTACCGTGTCTCCTGTCGTGCCCACTCACATTTGGAGGGGTTGAGCGTCAACCCTGCCTTCTTGATCCTTTCCAGTACCAGTGACAGATGTTGGATATGCTCCTCCCAGGTGTTGCTAAAAATCACCACATCATCGAGGTAAGCTGCGCTACAGTAGTCACAACCCTGAAGGACCCTGTCCATCAACCTCTGGAAGGTGGCTGGTGCTCCGTGCAGCCCAAATGGCATCACAGTGAAGTGGAAAAGTCCAGCCGGTGTTTGGAACGCGGTATATGGCCGGCACGACTTCTCCAATGGCACCTGCCAGTAACCCTTACACAGATCCAGGGTGGTAATGTATTTGGCAGCTCCAATTTTCTCCAGTAAGTCATTGATTCTTGGCATTGGATAGGCGTCAAACTCAGAGATGGCATTGAGTTTTCTGAAATCAATGCAAATGCGGAGAGAGCCATCCTTCTTATAGACGATGACCACTGGGCTGCACCACTCTGAGTTAGAAGGCTCGATCACTCCAAGCTTCAACATCTCTTCTACCTCCCGCTGCAGTTTTCCCACTAGATGTTGTGGCACACGGTAGGGACGTTGGCGGATGGGTCGTCCCTCCTTTAGACGCACAACATGCTCAACTAAGGTGGTTCGCCCAGGACTGGCTGCAAAGAGCGAAGGAGTTTTTTGGAAGACTTGAAGGAGCTGTGCCGCTTGCTCTGGAGCCAGATGAGTGAGAAGGGGAGGAGCAGTTTCAGTGACAGGTTCCAGTCCAACCTCCTCCTCCACTTCCATGTCCACCTCCCTCACCATCAGAGATTGCTCTGGACCTGGGATTGGACAGTCCTTCCACTCTTTCAGTAAGTTTACATGGTAGGTCTGTTTGGGTTTCTTCTTATCAGGGTGATGGACCTCATAGGTGACTGGACCCATCTTACGGAGGATGATATATGGCCCTTGCCACTTTGCCAGGAGTTTGCTGTTGGACGAAGGGAGAAGCAACAGGACTTTTTGGCCAGGTTGGAACTCTCGTTGCCGTGCCTGTTGGTCATACCAGATCTTCTGGCTTTTCTGGGCTGCAAGCAGGTTGACCTCTGCCTCCCCCTGGTATCTTGCCAGCCGATCTCTCATCTCCAGCACAAACTGCACCACCCCTCTTTCACTTGAAGTGGAGGATGGCGCCTCCCAGCCCTTGCGGATCAGATCCAATGGCCCCTGCACATCCCAGCCATATAGCAGCTCAAATGGGGAAAAACCCGTAGATGCCTGGGGAACTTCACGATAGGCAAAGAGCAGGAACGGCAACCAACGGTCCCAATCCTTGCCAGTATCATCCACAAACTTCTGCAACATCCTCTTCAGTGTTTGATTGAACCGTTCAACCAGGCCGTCCGTCTGTGGATGGTAGGGTGTGGTTTTGATTGCTGAGATACCCAGTTGTTTATGGAATAGTTGCATCAATTTAGAGGTGAAATTAGTTCCCTGGTCCGTCAGAATCTCATCCGGTATTCCCACCCTGGAAAACAGTTGTACCAAAGCACGCAGAACAGTGGGAGCAGTAATGGTGCGCAGGGGAAAGGCCTCAGGGAAACGGGTAGCATAGTCACACACCACCAAGATATACTGATGACCCCCGCTACTTTTCACCAGAGGGCCCACAATGTCCATGGCAATTCTGCGGAATGGAGTGGCAATAACAGGAAGTGGTTGCAGGCAGGCTCTGTCCGACTTACGGGGAATACTGGTTTTCTGACATGTGGGGCAGGTGGTGCAATATTTCTGAGTGTCTGTGTACATGGAGGGCCAATAAAAACGCTTACTAATGCGAAGATAGGTTTTATGGCGGCCAAGATGCCCGGCCCATGGAAGTGTGTGTGCCAAGTGCAGGACCAGCGATCTACAGCTAGCAGGGACTACTAAACGGCTATGGTCATCATCAACTGCATACAAAACATCGTTATCAACAATGAACCGCTCCTTTCCCACACAATTCCCATTTGTACCTTCTTCTACCTTAGCAAATAACGGTTTCAAAGTTTCATCCCCCCTCTGCAATTCAGAAACATTTTCAGGTATTTCCCACATTTTATCTGACAGCAAACCTATTTTCCCATATTCTGATGGCCTTAGCTGCTTCTCAAAGCGACGTTGTCGGCGGGATTTTCTTGCCCCTTTGGTGCCACCCTCACACAGACTACCATCCAAGTCTGGAAGTGGTTGGACACCAGTTTTCGCCAGGGCTCGAGTAATCACAGGGCAAGACACATTTACATCAACCTCCCCTTCCTCCCCACAGTCAATTTCCCCTGGCAGTTCAGTTTCCTGTAATAAGTCCATAAGTACCGGTAAATCCCAACCCAGAATGGCATCTACAGGCAAGTGTTCAACCACCCCAAACGTCAACAGGTAATGCTGTTCATCAATGGTAACAGTTAAATCCGCTTTGGGATAAGGGTGCTTATCCCCATGAACACACGAAATGTCTGTTTGTCTACTGTAGTCCACACTGCCTACTGGTACCAAACTATACTTAACCAAAGACATAAAGCTCCCAGTGTCTAATAGTGCAGTAACCTGCTGTCCATTAATAGTCACAGTTTTATAGCGCTGAACTCTCACTTCCTTATCCCCGACAGGCCCTCTTTCAGGCCGGGGTGCATAGCAAGCGCCGGTGACCTTAGCTTTGCGTATGGGACACACAGAAGCTTTATGGCCTGGCTGCTGGCAATAAAAACAAACAAGTTCCTTACCGGATGTTCGTTGGTTTGGTACCGCTCTGGAATTACCCGAAAACTCCTGGCTATCTTCTCTCTTTACAGACCTTGGCTGGGGTGGCTGGAATGCTGGTCGATGGGCTGCACCGGTGGATCGTGTAGCTGGTCCTCCTCTCCTGGCGTTGAGGTACTGTAAGGCCAGCCTGGCCGCTGTAAGGCCCTCCACTGGCTCATGCTCCTTCACCCATGTCCTCACCTCGAAAGGAAGTACCCGAAGCAACTGCTCCAAGATGATAGCCTCACCAATCTCCTCCTTTGTGTGCTGCTCTGGCCGAATCCAGCGCCGGTAGAGGCCCTTAAGGCGGTGGTAAGTCTCGGTGGGGTTCTCTCCAGATGGTATCATCGTTGATCGGAACTGTTGCCGGTACGTCTCTGGGGAGATGTCGAACTTGATCAGCAGCGCCGCCTTCAGGTCTGTATAGCAGTGGGCTCGCTCCTCATCCATTGCAGTATAGGCCTCCAATGCCTTTCCAGACAGCAGGGGAACAAGTCTGCATGCCCACTCACTCTCTGGCCATTTCCACGTTTTGGCAATGCGTTCAAAACGTAACAAATAATTTTCAATGTCCTCATCCATCTGATATGGCGGAATTTTTGGCTCACTATAATGTCTCCATTCTGACCTTGGCTGGTCATCTCTGCCGCTTGAGTCATTGAATTGGAGAGGGGCTCCCTCCAAAGATATATCACGTTGCCCCCGCCGGGGTGCAGGTGTAGGAAGTTCCAGCCTGGGACTACTTGCTGTCACTGTACTTGGGGTTGCTGCCACAACTGGCCGGTTGATAGCAGGAAGTGTCTGGGCAGGTACTCTACTTGGCCGGGTGGAAGGTTGAGAAACTTGATGAATTAATGGAAGAGAGGCCCTCAGTCCTCTGAGCTCTGCCAACAGCCCCTCCTCTCTTCTTTGTTGGGCTGCCAAGAAGTCTCTCATCATTGTATGTAATCCATCGCCTGCTCCACTTGTCGTTGGTGGGGTGGAACGTGCCGCTGGAACATTCCAGAAACCGCTCTCCTCCTCACCTTCCTCTGATGACGACGCCAATGAAGGTACTGTCTCCCAAGCCGGGTCTACATTGCCGGTTGCCATCCCTTCCAGCTGTCCCTGGCGCTGGGACCGCAGCCCTGTGCGCTGCCTTGGAGGGCGAGATACCTTTCTCCGACTAGCCATCCCACTTCTGACACCATATGTCGCGGGGTCCTCATCCAACCTCCCCACAATAGGGAAAAACACAGGCGTAGTCGAAGAATAGTGAGGTGTTTTATTATGCCGGCCTCCAAAGTACAAATGGTGAAGAGAAATAATAATAACAAAAGAATAACTATTTGGGGGAAAAAATTACTTACTATAATAAAGTTATACACAAAACAAACAAACAAAACAAAACAAAAGAAATCCTCAATAACTCTATTTCTCTTTCCACAGAAAAATTACCAGCCACTAGTTACCCTCTCTGTAACCAGAACAAGACTGACTTCACAGGCCCAAAGCTGCAACTCTTAAAGCCATTAGCCCCTCCCACCAGGCTCAACCATCATTTACCTAATACAATCAACACATTGTATTAACTACAGAAGAGGACTTATATCCATTATACTTCAGCATTTTCCACAATACTTATATCCATCTTCACAAACATTTTCCCTTCCCCATACACAATTACTTGCATCACAAATTCTTATTGCAACCCAAAACCCATAATTATGCAGTTCACGTGACCATGAAAGCGCGTGACAATCGCGCTATTTAACAACCGGAAATGTTATGCTTCGGGTCCGCCAAACTGGATGGGAAGCAGAGCAAACCCGCGACGCCTCCACACACGGTAATGTTTTATCATGTTCGTTTAAATATATGTTTACAAAAGAGTAGAACTATCAAGTGTGCACCCTTGACCGCGCTACTTAACAGTAGGGGAAAAGTTTATGACCAGCTTAATTGAGACGGTAAGGGAACGGGGAATGAGTATGTGTGTGTGTGTGTGTGTGTGTGTGCGTGTGCCACACTCAGTGACGGAGCCGCTCCGTCACACACATGAAGTCCTTTTCATTTCTTAAACTGTTTTATTTTTAGTTTCAATACTGTGGTGCTCAGTGACAGAGAGGATGATGATCAGAAGAACTGAGACATTTAATTGATGCCTTCATGTTTACATCTATTAAACATAGACAAGAAAGCACCTAGACAGCAACATACACTCTCAGAAAATAAAGTACATAATATTACCTTTAGGGTACAATGGATTGTCACTGGGGCTGTACCCTTAAGGGTACATATTTATACCCTTGTGCCAATACTATTATTTCCTTTATTTTAAGGTTATTTCAAGGCTCAAATATAGTGATAAGTTAAAATCTACCTTAAATAATTAAGGTATCATTAAATCCTTTAAACAACAACTTTTACATAAAAAGAAATTGGCTTAGCAGAGGCTGTCTCTTTATATTGTACCCAGCAAAAAGTCCAGTGATAAATATGGCTCCAGACTCAAGAGTGTTAAAGTTAATAAGCTCAATAAGTGATTCATTGAGTGATGATTGACCATTATTGAAGACACATTAAGGAGAAAATCAAATTTTTACGACACCGTTATGGAGATCAGTGTTTGCTTTAGTTGGGCCTTAAACTGTTAACATTATATTTAGTTTGGCTGTTGTATCTGATTTGTAACTGCCATTTTTCACTGCAGGTCTTGATGCCCAAATCCGATTTTCTGACTATATCCGATTTTTTTTGACGACCCGCTTACATCATCTTTTAAAAGTGACCCGTATCCGATTTTTGCATTTACACTATACACTGCTGAAACTACCAAATGTAGACGTTCTGACCCGGAAAAGGAAGTAAAACAGCACGAAATACAATGGATGCAGATGCGAATAAAATTATCCAGTGTTTTGCTTTCGTTTTGTATATTTGTTTTTTAAGCTTTGTATCTTATGGTGGCTCTGTAGCCACGAGCGCTTAAAACCGTGCCTCCCCATATCTCGTGAAATGTCTTCAAACACGGATTTATTTCTGTAACAACCCTGCATTTTTGCGTGCACTGTCTCTTCGCCCCAAACACTTAAAAGCCTCCGCATCGCTCCACTGTGTGTATCCTTCTCCCTCGCGCCTATAATAAGAATGTGTTCGTGCAGTTGTGGTGTCCCCCTAAGTTGACGTCACTTTTTTAATGACGTACGACTCGCATTTACTGGGGAATATCCGATTTGTCTGCTTACATGGCACACGCAAATGCACATATCCGATTCATATCCGATTTATTACCACATATGAGTGAGGCCTGGATCCGATCTGAGAAAATCGGAATACATGCGTTTTTTTCCTGCTTACACGTTCATGGGTCATATCCGATCTGTGACACATGAGAGGAAAAAATCGGATTTGGGTCACTTGAACCATGCAGTGTAAATGGGGCCGAGTAAAGTTGATCAGATGTAGTTGGTTATGTTATTACATAATCATAATATTACCTGATTCACTGAACTCATTTTGAGTCTAATCTCTGGTTTATATGTTTAATTTATTCTACATAAATTCGAAATCTCCCGCCATCTATCTTTCAGACGGACGCTCGGTGTCACATGCTCATAAATGGTGATTTCCTGAAAGTGAGCCCTTTCACAGTCCTGACAGAGGTTTCATTGCTCACTTTCAGTTTCGTTTGGAACGACTGTTGTTCAAGTGGCGTCGATCTTCCCACTTAGCGTTGTTTATTATTATTAAAGGCGTGCAAATGCCTTTTGGTATTCTACATTTGTAATCGATCACACGATTCTCTGAAAACAGCACAAATTACCGTTATTCTTTAGAAATAGAATTATATTATTGTCAAAGGAACTTAGGTGTAAATGTAAGTGCTTGAACTTGAACACAAGTATATTGTACATCTATACATTTTATAAAGTGTCTCTCTGCTGCATTGTGCTGGGCTAGAGGAAGGATCTCGCCATAATCACACATCAGGAACACAAAGTAAATGAAAATATATATCAAAATATGATTCTTTTTTTAAATATTTGGTAATAATGTATTTTACCATTTTATTATATTTACATTGTATTGATCATTTAAAGAGAAAACAATTAATCTCAAAAGTTTCAAAGGCATTCAATAACAGCATAATATGGTGAATTATTGCGATCTGGGACACTAGACTTCTGTAGTTTACTGACTAATGATAACAGCTAGAATAACATCATATTACAGCAACATACGTCGTCCGGATCTGGGCCACATCTGGTATAGTTGGGCCGGATCTGGGCCGACACTATGTTTCTGAAGACATGAACACATGAGAGGTTTCACCCTGCTAATGTTATAAGTTTATTAAGGAAATAAAAAAAATGTGGATAGTTTTTCATTTTTCTTTTATGCATTTCAATTTGTGATTTTTATGTTTAAGAAGATTATACAATTAAATTGATACCAGTTTGAATCAAATTAAATTAGCAGACATCAGAAATTTTATAATCACAATAAGATTGATTCTGTAAAATATTACAAACAAAAACATGACAATACGGGATGAACCCTATTTCTCACAAACCCCTTTCTTCTTCTCAGAACATGCGAGATCATTCCAGTTCTGGATGGAGTCTGAAGGCATCAGTTCAACACAGTCCTCGTCTCCTGCATTATTTGGCTCACCTTCATGCCAAAACCTGAAGAACATGTGGCAACAAGAGTAACTTTAGCACAGAAACAAGAGCAAACGTGAAAGTACAAAGTCTTAATAGAGAGAAGTTTTGTTTAGCAAACATCCGTTGGTTGTGGTGTTTGTGGAAGAGTAGTGTCTTCAGCTATTTTTTTAGAGGTTGTAGGTCTCATGTTTAAAATAGATTTGCACTGGTTTTCACCACTTACCCTTGACTCAGTGTTGAATTATCCACCCATTTCATGATCCCCTCGTTCTCAATGTCTGACAAACCAATCCACACTCTCTCCTTGATGAATGAAGTTAAGTACCTCTGTGAGTGGATATAAAGAGTAAGGGTACATTTACACTACAATGATGGCCACAGTGTTGTTAAAACTATCTCTGTTCACACGGATAAGCGAAAACGACTAAAAAGCTGTATCGCTGTATGTATTGGCGATGTCACTTTGTAAAGAAATACTACACACCTATAGACAAATAATACGTATGCATTCTCACAAATTTATATATTCCCATTCTCATAAATTTGCGTTTTTGTAGTTTACACGAACTACAAAACTTGCACTTTGAAACCTGTTTTCAAAAGTTTGCGTTTTCAGGCCCTCAGAAAGCCGTTGTCATGTAAATAAATGCTCACAATGCATAATAAGTTTTCCGATTTTAGTTGAAAGTGGTGTGTCGTGTAAAGAGTGTGATTCCTCTCATTAGCTAAACGTCACTCACACTGCACTCACCTGCTTCTCTTCAGTGTTGATAATGACCAGATCAGCTCCTCGATCTCTACAGTAATGTCTGCTGTCAGACCAGCTTTTCGGCTCACTGGACATGAAGAAACATACGGGGCCACACAGATTTCCTAACAGAAACCCAATTTTTTTTAAAATTATTATGATAAAGATAAATTGGAAAAAGAATCCACTTAAAAACAGATTTGTACCGACCTTGTTTAGATTTTTCCTTCTTTAGTTCTTCACTCAAAGAAGTGACTTTGGCCTCTAACTCCAGTTTCTTCTGACTCAAATCTTCAACACTTCCCTGTAACTGGCTTTTCTCAGCACTGAGATCATTGACTCTGGTATCCAGCTCCAGTTTCTTCTGACTCAAAGAGCTGAAGTTGTTCTTCAGTTGGTCTTTTTCAGTCATTAGATCAGTGTTCTTGTCCTGTAAGCTGATGATAGTGTGGTTGAACTCTTCAACTGTGTTCTTGTAACTCTTTAACAGGTCTCTCTCTGCTGTGACGGTGATGTACAGTGTGATGAAGAGCAGCAGAAGAACACAGATGAGCCCGAGACACACTGTCATCCACACCAAACACCTGCTTCCTCCTGACACACACACCACACACACACACACACAACACACACACACACACACACACACACACACACACACACACACACACACACACACACACACACACACACACACACACACACACACACACACACACACACACACACACCACACACACACACACACACACACACACACACACACACACACACACAACACATATCAGTTAACAACAATTCACGCCATATTACATTTCAAATCAACCTTTGTAAGTAATCGCATTTTTGTTCGATAAATGATAGTTTTTTAAAAAGTATGTTCTTTTATAATGACAAACATTTGGAATTCCTATTCGCTTAAATACAGAACATTTCATATAAAATCAGAAACAATTACAGTTTTTATACAGAAAACAATGATTAAACGTTTCCGTAACATTTCTCATCCGCTCAAACATTAGCGACACCGTCTCTGCGTCAGACAAAACTCTCTGCTTACTTTGCTTTCGATCTTTTCCTTGCGACTTATTCTTTTCCTTATTCTTGCTGCGACTCGGTGTTTGAGGTCTTGATCTATTATTAATATTTCTGCATACATAAAAAGACCCTGATTCCATTATTAGCTCAAACTTAGTCTTACAGTAAAGTACAGTATGTGTTCACAGATGAGGTCTTTAAGATGTGTGCCGTGTTTTTAAATAGTACCAACACAGGAAGTGGTTTTTATTAGTTCAGACACAGATAAATCTAGATTTCATTCTCACTCTAAAACTCTCTGTAAGCTTATACTACTGTATGATTGAATATATGTTACATATTCAACCTCATATAATCAAAGCATTGTGGAGTTTTTCCCTGTGATCAGGTTAGTGATACAACGTTCAACAAGAGGAATCTGTGATCGCCTAAACTGACTCAAACACACTAAAAACAGGCCGAACTGGACCTGTGTGTTGAGGACCATAAACTGGGATATTCAAGTTAAATAACCAACCATACCATTGATCAGCTCTACCAACTTGGAAACTTCTTTTTTCAGTAATAAACAAACATTGTTAAGTTGTTTTGATTTATACTGTAAAGCAGCTTTGATACAATCTGTATTGTGAAAAGCGCTATATAAATATATTTGACTTGACTTGACAAAGAGGATGATGGGAAATAGAGATTGTGGGATGAGGACTTCCTGTTATTAAACACAAGTGGGTGACAACAAGAGATTCACATTTTCGTTTTCTCAGTAGATGTCACTGTTCTTCCATTTTCACTATGATGATATAAACAAATTAAATAAGTACATAAATAACCCTTTAACTTTGAGTTGAAATATGAATGGTAGAAGCTTAGAAGATCCTACATTTGAATCTATCCTCCAGCTTAAGTTTCTTGATGATATTTTATCCCTGTACAGAATTATTTGATTTACAAATATTATGTTGAAACATTTGGCCTAATTAAATGGTCAAATAAGTAAGGGAAAGAAGGGTTAACATACATATGCTTTAAATTGAACCAACAGTGTAGCCTTACTGGCTTAGCAAAGAACAACAGGCAGGCAAAATACCGGTGGCCACAAATAGCCATTGTTTATTTTAACACAGTCTCATCCCAAGAAGTCATATATTGACGGCTTGGGACGTCTTTTGACCATACGTCAATATCCGCCTTTTTAGGGTACCCTTAAACGTCGGTAAATGACGATCCTGGGACGTCATACAACTGACGCTATACCTTTAACGTCAGTAGGTGACGAAGTAGGTTTAGGGGTAGGTTTAGGTCTGGGGTAGAGTTAGGATCCGATAACGTCATCTAACCGACGTTTAAGGGTACCCTAAAAAGGCGGATATTGACGTATGGTCAAAAGACGTCCCAAGACGTCAGTATATGACTTCTTGGGATGAGACTGCGCTGTTTATTTTAATTTTAAGAAACAGAAACACTGTAATAAACAGAAACATTTTACATTCCTTATTTTGTTATATTGTTAAATAGTAAAATAAAACCAATACTATTAAATAGTCAAAAATCATTTACAGGACAGATCCCAGCTCTTTCCATCTCTGTCTTTAGGAGATAAATATCTCCATCTGCACTTTTTTTCTGCTGCAGTTGGATAAGCAAGATTTGTTATTTACCCAGCTCAATTTGTACTTGCTCTTTCGGTTTCTTACATTTACATTTACATTTACATTTATTCATTTAGCAGATGCTTGCTTCTATCCAAAGTGACTTACAAATGAGAACCATAGAAGCAGTTAAACTAACAGCAGGACAACAAAATGTAAGTGCTATAACATTTCACAGTGTAATCCAACGTAGAACCCGTAATTATTTTTTTTTTATACTAGAAAGGAAGAGAAAGTGTTAGTATTACTGGAACAAGTGCTGCCGAAAGAGATGCGTCTTCAACCGTTTCTTGAAAATGGCTACAGACTCAGCAGCTCTGGTTGAGTTAGGTAGGTCATTCCACCAGCAGGGAACAGTCATGGTAAAGGTCTGAGAAAGAGATTTTGTGCCTCTTTGACATGGCACCACAAGACGACGTTCGCTTCCAGAGCGCAAATTTCTGGATGGGACATAAGTCTAAAGTAATGAGTTTAGGTAAGAGGGAGCAGAGCCAGTGGTTGTTCTGTAGGCAAGCGTCAGTGACTTGAATTTGATGCGAGCTGCAACTGGCAGCCAGTGCAATTTTGTAAGGAGAGGAGTGACGTGTGCTCTCTTCGGCTCGTTAAAGACCACTCTAGCTGCAGCATTTTGGATTAGCTGCAGAGGTTTGATCCTGCAAGCTGGAAGACCAGCCAGGTACAATAGTCCAGTCTGGATAGAACAAGCGCTTGAACAAGGAGTTGTGTAGCATGCTCTGATAGGAAGGGCCTGATCTTCCTAATGTTGTACGAAGCAAATCTGCAGGACCGGGCAGTTCTCGTAATGTGGTCTGTGAAGTTCAATTGATCATCAATAACAACTCCAAGGTTCCTGGCTGACCGTGATGGAGTTATGGATGTCGGGCCTAGCTAAATAGTGAAGTTGTGACAAAGTGTTGGATTGGCCGGGATCACAAGTAGCTCTGTCTTTGCAAGGTTAAGTTGAAGGTGGTGGTCTTTCATCCAGCCAGAGATGTCTGTCAGGCAGGTTTCTTGTTTCAGAACTAAGCAACTCTTAGCTGTCGCCATCCTGGTTTGTAGCTAAGGAACCTTTGCGTTTTCTTGTAGGAATGTCTTGGACTGTCCTCATTACATCCACTGGGGATCTATCTTCCTCCTCATTTACTGAAGTCAAGTCCAGGACAAACATTTCCTCTGCAGGAGAATTTTGCTCCCATTCTTCTGAAGTCCTTATCTCTGTAATTGTGGTCTCTCCATCTGCTTCTTTGCCTTCAATGCCATGCAGAGCAGCAGATTTTTCTCCTCCTATGATATCAAGGGCCTTATCAGTGAAATCACCCCTCTTATATGGCTTATTACCTGTTTGGGGGTTCTTGGCTTCAGTAAGGTATTTCGTTCCCTTAGCCCTAAGGTTCTTCCATCGCAACATAACTTGTTTTATGGTCCTCTTTTGGCCAGAGCCCATGGCATTGCTATGCATTGGTTGCCACCCAAATGTTGTCTTTTCCTTTTTTGGTCAGTTATCCACACTTTGCAGAGCTGAAACCTCCTACTATCGAGTCAAAATTGGCATGAACACTCTCCAGGAGTGCACAGGTTTCTGCCACAGTGAAATTAGGCCCTTTTGAGTCTTCTTCGGTAAGTTTTATTTGGCAGCTTGCATTTGCTGTGCACTACCGCCATCTACTGGACTGAGGTGTGATCACATTGGGACTTTATAATAATAATAAAATAAAAAAAACGTAACATCCTATAGGATCAAAGCCCGAGCTTCAGCTGGCGCTGCATGTTCAGCTCCTCCAGCTTCCACCCTGAGCTCCTCAACCTCCAGGAAAAAAAAAACGAATTCTACTTGCTAGTTGGGTTTCTTTAAGAAAAGTTATAACCACCCTAACTGTGGACTGTGTACTGGTTATACTCAATAAATGTTCCATTGTTAAGTCTTTCTGTACTGCTCTCTTCATTTTTTCCCTTTCTCTGGTGTATTGTATACAATCTATTATCACCAACTCCACGTCAAGTCCCACCAGTCTTTTTATCAATAGGCTACTATTATCAAAAGTTATCGTTTTGAACATACATAACATAACTCCTGAATAAAAATATATTTGGTCTGAATTTTTTTTATTTTTTTTAAACGGATTGATTGGTTTGTCGACAGTGAGCGCGGAAATGCATGTGATAGCGGGCTTATTAAGCGAGTCTTTGAGTCATTCATTCAAACGATTTGTTCAAACGGCTGATTTATCAAGAATGAGGCAGTTGTTTAAGAATGGGTCATTAAATCTTCGACTCAACTGATTCATTAGAAACGCTGATCATTCAGTGATGAAAACACGATTGTCGCTGTGAGACGCGCTGGTTCGCGCTGTGATCTTTGTTTGGATTGGAACTATTTTCTCTGCTAAAATAACGAATAATACGAAAACAGTCAATATTTCGTCTAAAATGTAAGTGATATTAATTACTTGTTTATTGAATGGTCATATGAAATCAGTGTCACATTTTCAATCGTGATTGTATTCAGCACTCTTGGTCGTGTGATGTTGCTTAACTCATATTATAAACATAAAAACTCCTCATTTTGAATTTATACAGCAGAATGAGTTTTTGTGAGCTGTGCTCATTTGTTTCGAAGGTCCCTGCACATTGAGTTTGAAACTTTCATATCTGTTTTTTCGTATTGATCATTCGGTTGCTGTGAATTGTAAAAAAAACTCTCAAAATACTTAAACATCTTTTTTTATGACAGACAAATGTTGCGGAGGCAGTGTGTGAACGTGATTGACACAACTTGAGGTCGTATTTTATATGTGAGAATTTCGGACTCGAACCTTTAGCGTCAGTGTTATATAATTATGCTCTATCGATCATTATCATTGTATCATGATCGATTAATGTTATTATGCAATGAGGTTGTTTTCATATGTGCCCCCCTGAAAAAAAAGTCTGGCGCCGGGTCTGCCTACAATGAACCCAGCTGTTGCCCTCCTAAATTTACACCAGGTGAATCGTCCCCTGGAAAAATATGTGGAGGAATTTTGTGGGCTGTGCTGCCAGTTGAATTTTAATGACGTTGCTTTGAAAGACATTTTGGTCCCTGGTCCCTGGCCCAATACATTGACTATGCCTTGTTGTTAAGTGGCTCATCGTTCACGGTGGGTTTTGCGGATGAGGAACCCCGGAACCCAACAGTCCCGTCTAAGTCTGAGAATTTACACATCATATCTGCCAAGCAGTGTTGTGCCTGAACGCGTTCAATGAACGATAGTTCATGAACTCGTTCATATTTTGGGCGAACGTGAACTGAACGTACTGAATTACTGCCTGATGAACGTTAACGTGAACGCGTTCATTCTGGTGTCTGTGAACGCACGCTCTCTCAGTTTAACTTCGTTCAATAGGGTGCCAGATTTCTATAGAGCCTTCCTGGCGAAAACCCGGCTAAAACACACCGTAAACAGGCCTTAATATGTAGCGAAAAAAACACCCAATCTGGCAACATCAGCCACCAGTGTCGCACGCACCGCCGCATGCGTCATCAAAACAAAAAGCAGCATGTAGTCGACAACGCAGCGAGCGAGGAGGCGTCGTATGATCATTTAAACGAGTTTTATGACAAGGTCGGTGAGGATGGGAAAAATCTTACATTTCTGTGCAAACTTTGCCAGTCGATAAAATAATTGCTGTCTGTGGTTCTATATGGGCTGTGGCAATAATAAAAAAAAGAAGCTTGCAGCAACATATGGACTATGAACTAGAAAAAAAGAACTACGAACTAGTTCATTTTTTGAAGTATGAACTATGAACTGAACTAGTTCATTTTAAAATTTGTGAACTGAACTTTGAACTAGTTCATGTAGAAAATGAACTTTCCCAACACTGCTGCCAAGCCTGAGTCTCTTCACGTCATATCTGCCAAGCCTGAGTCTCTTCACGTCATATCTGCCAAGCCTGAGTCTCTTCACGTCATATCTGCCAAGACTGAGTCTCTTCACGTCATATCTGCCAAGACTGAGTCTCTTCACGTCATTTCTGCCAAGTCTGAACCACTTCACATCAGGCCTACCGAGCCTGAATCTCTTCACACCAGGCCTGCCGAGCCTGAGCTTTTTCACGTCCTGCCTTCTCAGTTTGTCCAGATCAAGTAAGACTGTGATGTTTTAACGAGCAATGAATGTTGAACAACAATAATCTGGGACTGTCTGTGACCTTTGCCGCGAAAAGGGTTAAGATGACTTTGGGAAATCAGAGAATGCAAACAGAAAAATAACTGCAGAGTAAAAATCAATTAAGAATTGACCTGCCTCAAACTTTTTTTTTTTGCTTGACAAAAAGGTAACTCAAGCCAATAAATTAATTTTAACTTGGATTTTCTGAGCTAAAACCCATAGCATGTCTATAATACAGATTACTAGATTTTTACAATTAAGACATAAAGTAAAGTTAACTAAAAAGTGTTAGATAGAGCCTGATTTTACAAGTTTCATTTCATACTCGCCTTGCCAAAACTCCCTGCAGACTCACACTACTGTGTTTGTGTATTGTACATTCAACCACATGTTATCAGCTTCAAAAGCCAATAAGAGGAATCTGTGAACACTCAAATAAACTCAAACACACTTAAACTGGCCAAACTGGACCTTTGTATATTGATGATGCAGGACCAGCAGAAAATGCCTGATCATTCGTATTGATCATTCGGTTGCTGTGAATTGTAAAAAAAACTCTCAAAATACTTAAACATCTTTTTTTATGACAGACAAATGTTGCGGAGGCAGTGTGTGAACGTGATTGACACAACTTGAGGTCGTATTTTATATGTGAGAATTTCGGACTCGAACCTTTAGCGTCAGTGTTATATAATTATGCTCTATCGATCATTATCATTGTATCATGATCGATTAATGTTATTATGCAATGAGGTTGTTTTCATATGTGCCCCCCTGAAAAAAAAGTCTGGCGCCGGGTCTGCCTACAATGAACCCAGCTGTTGCCCTCCTAAATTTACACCAGGTGAATCGTCCCCTGGAAAAATATGTGGAGGAATTTTGTGGGCTGTGCTGCCAGTTGAATTTTAATGACGTTGCTTTGAAAGACATTTTGGTCCCTGGTCCCTGGCCCAATACATTGACTATGCCTTGTTGTTAAGTGGCTCATCGTTCACGGTGGGTTTTGCGGATGAGGAACCCCGGAACCCAACAGTCCCGTCTAAGTCTGAGAATTTACACATCATATCTGCCAAGCCTGAGTCTCTTCACGTCATATCTGCCAAGCCTGAGTCTCTTCACGTCATATCTGCCAAGCCTGAGTCTCTTCACGTCATATCTGCCAAGACTGAGTCTCTTCACGTCATATCTGCCAAGACTGAGTCTCTTCACGTCATTTCTGCCAAGTCTGAACCACTTCACATCAGGCCTACCGAGCCTGAATCTCTTCACACCAGGCCTGCCGAGCCTGAGCTTTTTCACGTCCTGCCTTCTCAGTTTGTCCAGATCAAGTAAGACTGTGATGTTTTAACGAGCAATGAATGTTGAACAACAATAATCTGGGACTGTCTGTGACCTTTGCCGCGAAAAGGGTTAAGATGACTTTGGGAAATCAGAGAATGCAAACAGAAAAATAACTGCAGAGTAAAAATCAATTAAGAATTGACCTGCCTCAAACTTTTTTTTTTGCTTGACAAAAAGGTAACTCAAGCCAATAAATTAATTTTAACTTGGATTTTCTGAGCTAAAACCCATAGCATGTCAATAATACAGATTACTAGATTTTTACAATTAAGACATAAAGTAAAGTTAACTAAAAAGTGTTAGATAGAGCCTGATTTTACAAGTTTCATTTCATACTCGCCTTGCCAAAACTCCCTGCAGACTCACACTACTGTGTTTGTGTATTGTACATTCAACCACATGTTATCAGCTTCAAAAGCCAATAAGAGGAATCTGTGAACACTCAAATAAACTCAAACACACTTAAACTGGCCAAACTGGACCTTTGTATATTGATGATGCAGGACCAGCAGAAAATGCCTGAATCTGATGTGTCTGTTCCTCTCTGATCACTTCAGTCTGATAAACCTGCTCTCTGCTGCCCCTGCTGGACTGGAGCAAATACAGACATGGTGCAATAAACAGATACACAAGGATGAAATAAAACCGGAAATACAGTTTACTATAATAATAATAATAATAATGGTTGTAGAACATTTTATTCAAAGTGAAAGCAATTAAACAAATTCAAAACAAAAACAATATCAAAAGAAGTTTCAAAGACACTCATAAGAATAACTGATGCATCTGGAAGACTTTAAACTTCTATATTTTACTGTGATTTTCACCTCAACACTTCAGACCAGCAAATGAGATGCATAATAACAGCCAGAAGAAGTTAATGTTGGCATAGATCTGCTTGTGATGGAGCAAAGTGTGCATTAGTCCCAGATTAGACAGTTCACCCTGCTGATGTTGTATGTTTATTATAGCAATACATTTTTTGTGACAGTTTTAAACTTTTCTATGAATTTAAATGTATGTTACAAAATAGTATAAAAGACACTGATATCATGGAAGCATTTACTAAATAAAATTACAGTAGCAGACTGTTTAAAAGTCAGGAACCTTAACCTTAATTAATAATAAGAGTGATGATTCCATAAAATAATACAATTAACAACATGAGAAGACGGGATGAACCCTATTTCTCACATAAACCTTTCCTCTTCTGAGAGCATGAGAGATCATTCCAGTTCTGGATGGAGTCTGAAGGCATCCGTTCAACACAGTCCTCGTCTCCACCTGCATTATTTGGCTCCTCTTCATACCAAAACCTGAATAAAAGTGTAAACTTATTACAGAAGCTAGAGGAAAATTGAAAGTGCAAAAAAGTAAATTAGAGAAGGTTTTTCTAAAAAAATGTAAATAAAATTGTGGCTGTGGTGTTTGAGGTAACACTGGAAAAAATGCTGGAAAAAAAGGGCCACATTTTTACAGTAACATGCTGTTTTCCATTAAAACAGCAATATCCCGTAGAAGAAATGCATTCTGGGTGATATTTGTAGTTTTTGAGAAAATAGACTATACTGGGAATTAAGAGGATGTGTTCCAAGTCACACCCTATACTCTCATTCTCTATTCCCTACATTAGTTCACTAGTCCACTTGACTGAGTGAATAAAAACAAGTGAGCTAATTCAGACAAGCAGAATCACTGGAGGTAAGAGGAACAGAACAGAAAAAATATGAAATCAACTTAAGATAAAAACATTAAATATATGAAGATCTCAGCAGAGGATTAAACAACTCCAAAAACAGCATTACCAGCTTCGCTTATTACTAATCAGACTGACTTTATTTCTGTCAGACGTCTACAGAAGCTCTTATTAAAAGGTGACAGAGATTTAGATGTACTTTTATTGTCAGCAGTGTAAAAGCAGTGTTTGCTTTAGTTGTGCTCTTGACCCTTGAACAATATTTTTTCTTTGGCTGCGGTAACTGTGTCTGAAAAATACATTTGCTATGACAAAAAAAACTGAAAGAAAACAGGATCAGATGATAGTGGCTATTTGTTAATGATCACACTCGTTTTCTAGTGGCCTGATTCACTGATCTCACTTCTTGTCTGATGTATTTTTGATTGTCAAATCATTCTGATTTTACAAATGAGAATATTGACAACCAGAATATACCAAAGGATTTAAAAAAACCTCTATTGCACAGAACATTTTGAATGTTTAGATAAGCCAGACACACACAGACATCAATAATCGGTGTATGAATCTCAACAATGGTGACAAGCAAAAGTTTCATGCAACAAGCATAGTAAAAAAAGATGTCCATGACTCCCAGCATGCATTGCAGCATTAATAAAAGTAAAATGATATACTTGAATTAAGCATATTTTGTGGTAACTTATGAATACAATATAAATTGTTAAATGCAGTGTTATTAGTCGAGTTACAATTGGAAATACAATCATGAAATCCATGAGTACTAAGAGTATTGAACATAGGGGTAGGCGCACACACAGCCTACTCTTTTTGAGCTTCCATTATTGTGTAATCTTATGACTTCTGTAACAAATATGATTGTGAACAGCTCAAAAAAATATATATTTTTTTTAAATATGCAGCTGAATTGTCTGGTTATTTTCTTTAAATTTTACTTTTTGTCTTTAGTTTTGCTATTGGTTTTATGTTGACTTTTAACCTGTTTTGTGATGTTCAGAGTTGATGTAATCTTTTTTGTTGATTGTCATCATTGTTGAGATCCGTTGGCTGTTTCTTGATGTTTGTGTGTGTCTATTAAAATATGAAGTCCAAAGCTTAAAAATTGTTCATAACTGATTGCACTGAAAGATGATTTACTGTAGTTTCACGGTGTAGTAACATGAAGTTAGGTGAATTAAAACAACATGAGATTGGTGATCTAAACATTATGTGATGACATCATAATCAAAACATATCCAGCAACACTTGGTCTTGTTTCTGTTGGTTTTGTTTCTGCCACTAAAAACGTATCTTAAAAATATACAGTTA
Organism: Chrosomus eos; assembly: GCA_036326025.1. Classification (NCBI taxonomy): domain Eukaryota; kingdom Metazoa; phylum Chordata; class Actinopteri; order Cypriniformes; family Leuciscidae; genus Chrosomus; species Chrosomus eos. The sequence continues at coordinate 72,736 of JAZAVI010000434.1, read as the reverse complement.
CAGCAGGCAAAGAAAAAAGTCAAGGGTCAAGAGCCCAACTCTTCATAATGGTAACGTCAAATTATCACTTACCCTTGTTTCAGTGGTGAACTATCCACCCATTTCATGATCCCCTCAGTCTCAGAGTCTGACAAACCAATCCACACTCTCTCCTTGATGAATGAAGATATGAACTTCTCTATGTGAAGAAAAAAAAACATTGAATCAACATTACATTTTAGATCTTCATCTGGTATTATTTGTCAGACAGAAGACAAAGACAGTTACACAGCAAAATCCTCAGTGTTAACACTGAAAAGTGTGAATTATATAAACTCTGAGCAGAGTGTTAAATGAACACTGAAGCAGTGTTAAAGTTAATGAGATAATTTAGTGATTAATTGAGTTATGATTGAGCATTATTGAAGACGCCTGATGTTAACAAGCAGAATCACTGAAGGAGAAAACCATACATTTAAGTCACCATTATGGTGATCAGTGTTTGCTTTAGTTGGGCTCTTGACCCTTAAATCATTACATTTTGATTTTATTTGACTGCTGTACATGAGTTATAACAGCCAGATAAACAAGTGGGAAATGTGATCTGATGTTGTTGTTTGTGTTTTAACATAATCATTGTTTCACAATCATTTGACCTGAATGACTGAACTCATATAGAGCCCAATATAGGTTTGCTTTATTAATTATAGTAGCACTGGTCTTGTTCAGCATTTGTAGCGTTTTCAATGAAATCCAAAAAATCAAGAACAAGAAAACTTCAAATATTCTTTATGTAGGCCCACACAGACATCAAGAATTAACGTATGAGTCTCAGCAATGGTGACAAACAGATCACCTCTGAACACAATCTCATTATTTATTCATGCAGCAATGCGTGATGGGAGCCATGAATGAGTTTTGATTGGTGGCACCCAGAATGCACTGCAACATGCTCTATAGTTGTCACCATTGTTGAGATTCACAGGTTGATTATTGATGTCTGTGTGTCTAAAAATTAAATAAATAAAAAAGAATATAATTTTGTATATGAGACATGTTTAAAAAGTTCTTTGGATTACATTGTAAAATGTAAAAACATTATTCTGAACAGTGTTTGGAATAACGCCGTTTAAAATAACGGCGTTAGGTAACGACGTTATTTTTTCAGTAACGGGGTAATCTAATTAATTACTTTTCCCGTCGTTACAACGCCGTTAACGTTACTAGACGTTAAATGCGATCCGTTACCACGGGTGTCAGTTTGGTTTGCAATGTGCTGGGGACGCATTCGGAAGTGCATTTTCAGAAGTGCTGGGTCAAACTGTGCAACCTCTCTGCTCAACCCGTAAATAAATCCATCGATCCGTAGTGGTCTGGTGGTAGATTGCTTGCCAAGCGTGTCAGAGGTTATGGGTTCTAATCCACGCTAGTATAGCTTTTTTTCTCCCGTATCAAAACCGAATATGTCCATCAGTGTTTACAGTCCATATCCAGCAGGGAAACGTTTGTGTGCTTTTTATTTTGTGATTTCACCGGAATGAATAGAAAGTCTCCACAACGGCGATAGATTGAAGAGCGCGCATCCGAGTGAAGACTGCGTGCGGCGCGCGCCACAAGAGAACAACTATGCAGCCGCGGCAACGAGCGCTCAGCTTGAGTTCAAAACCAAAACAATTTAACGCTAGATCTCTTATTTAATAGCGAACTAAATTAATGCTCTGCTAGTTAACTGGAGATGTTTTATTTATTTGTTTCAAAAAGTGGTGAGTACAAAATGACGCCTGATGTGTTACTAGCCTACGTATTGATTGAATAAACTGTGTAATCTGAACGCACCCCTGGCTCACACAGCTAACGTTAGTGAGGAGCTGGGTTAATAAGTGCAGTGAAGTGAAGTGCAGGATAAACCTCTTGTTGTCTGTCGACGTGCAATAAATATAGAAAGTTATGTACAAACACCTGTCATGTTTTACTCATTTCAACTGACTTGTGAAAACTGCAAAAAAAATAATTCTTTGACATAATAGCAACTTTTTTTTAACAGTAACGCAAATAGTTACTTTCCCTGGTAACGAGTTACTTTTATTATAGAGTAATTGAGTTACTAACTCAGTTACTTTTTGGAACAAGTAGTGAGTAACTATAACTAATTACTTTTTTAAAGTAACGTTCCCAACACTGATTCTGAACAAGGCCAGTGCTGCTGTAATTAATAAAGTACCATCAGATCACCTTTTCCACTTGTTCATCTGGCTGTTACAACTCATGTACAACAGCCAAACACAATGTGAAGTTTAAGATTTAAGGGTCAAGAGCCCAACTAAAGCAAACAATTATGTTTTTCTCCTTCAGTGATTCTGCTTGTTAACATCAGGTGTCTTCAATAAGGCTCAATCATCACTCAATTAATCACTTAAGTATCTCATTAACTTTAGCACTGCTTCAGTGTTCATTTAACACTCTGCTCACACCAGTTTCACACTGCACGCATTAGCAGGGCGTAAGCAGCGCGTATTTTTTTCGCCGCCCATGTTAACAGGTTAGAGCATTCACACCGCACGCAGAGGCGGCGCGTCAGCGCGTAGCAGGAGCAGAGCAGGAGCAGCAGTGCCACGATCGTTTCGGCGTCCTGTCTATTTTTGCCGCGCGGCTTACGCTGAATTAAAGTGACAATGCATTGATCATGGCCAAAATACACAGTAGTTTTACCCAAAAGCGCATTGATGATATCTATTGTGTTTTAAACAGTCAATCAAATGACCTTCGTCAATTTAAAAAGAAAACAAAGTCAACAAAAACAAAGATCAACCAAAAGTTATATAATATAGCCTTTTAATTAATCAAATAAGCTTCTTGACAAGTCTTTTCTCTTAAATGCATTTGAAAACGAAATAAAGCAATGCCAACTTACCCATTATAGAGTACTTTGTCTGCAAACATGCCGCGCGCATCAAACGCTGCCAGTATGAAAGCAAAATGCGTGTGTCCTGCTTCCGCTCACCATATGCACTGCTCCTGCGCTGCTAACGCGTGCAGTGTGAAACCGGCGTCAGAGTTTATATAATTCACACTTTTCAGTGTTAATTTAACACTGAGGATTTTGCTGTGTACCAGCATTCAAAATGAATATTCAACAGCAAGAGCATATCAAATATGAAAGACGTTTGTTGTATCATTGTAGCATTTATTTTCCAAGCAGTGTTAAAACAAGAGACTCTGGTGTGACTTTTTAAATTACTGTTGGTTGTATGTACGTATGACAAAATATATTTAAGTGTTCATTCAGAACAGAATTACTGTAAACTAGATATGTCTGATCTTACCTGCTTCTCTTCAGTGTTGATAATGACCAGATCAGCTCCTCGATCTCTGCAGAACTGTCTACTCTCAGACCAGCTTTTCGGCTCACTGGACATGAAAAACCTGTCCTTTCCTTTCAATAAACATAAACAATTACATTTATTAATTGTGTTGTAAAGTGCACATATACATAAACCCATTTGTACTGACCTAGTTCATGTAAATTCCTTAGTTCAGTCTCTAACTCCAGTTTCTTCTGACTCAAAGAGCTGAAGTTGTTCTTCAGTTGGTCTTTTTGAGTCATTAGATCAGTGTTCTTGTCCTGTAAGCTGATGATAGTGTGGTTGAACTCTTCAACTGTGTTCTTGTAACTCTTTAACAGGTCTCTCTCTGCTGTGACGGTGATGTACAGTGTGATGAAGACCAGCAGAAGAACACAGATGAGCCCGAGACACACTGTCATCCACACCAAACACCTGCTTCCTCCTGACACACACACACACACAACACACACACACACACACACACACACACACACACACACGCACGCACGCACGCACGCACGCACGCACGCACGCACGCACGCACGCACGCACGCACGCACGCACACACACACACACACACACACACACACACACACACACACACACACACACAAATATCAGTTAACAACCAATTCATATTATTAGAAATATAAGCTCAAATTCACCTTCATCTTTGTAACACATGTCTTTTTAACAAAAACATTTATTCTTTGATAATGATACTGGAAAATCTACAGTACAATTTGCAAATAATAACATATGTTGAAAAGTTAAATAAAATAACCTATTGTTAATAAAATACAGAAACATGAAGACATTGTTTTTTGAAAAAAGATTGAATTTATAAGTTACATTTCTCATTTCCTCAAAAGTTAACAACACCATTTCTTCTTCAAATGAAACTTTCTACTTACGCCACTTTCCATCTTTTCCTTCATCCTGGCTGTGATTCTGTGTTCGAGGTCCAGTTGTGTCCTTAATATCATCATTTTCATAAATGTCCTCTAATTCCATAATTCGCTCTTATGTCTGACACCAAGTGTCTACAGAAGAGCTGTGGTTGAATGATAGTCATAATCATTAAACAGGAAGTGGCTTTATTAGTTCAGACAACGAAACTCTCCGAAACTCTGCATAGACTTTAAACAGGACTAATTTGACCTCCGTATTGATTGTAATTACTGGAAGGGAATGAATAATGTTGTTAAACTGGGAGAAGAGGATGATCCAAAAAAACTGAGATTAAACACAAGTGAGTGACAAAAGGATATTACAGTTTTTTTCGATTGCTAAACGACAGTGAGCACAACTGGAGATACATGTGCAAAACTCTAACTACAGTCTGCACAGCAGCAGTTCATGTGGACCAAACTCTAGTTCGTTTTTCATAGCTTGAACACAGTTTTCAAAACTCTACACATTTATCCCATGACTTTAACCACAACCTGCACAACACTGTGGATTCACAGCACTTTGTTCAAATGCTAACACACTCCAGTCAAAACTGTGAACCACACATTCAAAACAGAATAGATTTCAGCCTTGTGCCTTTCAAACACTGCAATTTGATAATTCAAAAATATATATATATATGTTTGGGAGAGGGCGGATGCGTGGAGGAAGACAAAGAAGACAAAGAGCTGTTATTTCAGATGGGCTACACTTATAGACCATGTCGTGAACCCAACCCGTGAACCATGGTCTCTCACTGAGAGAGGCAGGGTTGAGGGTGCAACCCAATCTGCAAAGATCCACCATTTTCCATCATACAAACAGGTGAGTTACATCCTTACAGTAAATGAAAACATTACAGGAATTTATTTTGTATTGCAATTATAGAATATTTACACAGATATGTTCAGTAAGTTTGACTGTAAAATATATTTTTACAACAGGACCTAAAGACTGCCCCTAACAGGAGGAAGAGGAAAATTATTTTCAGATGCGCAGGAAAATGCTATTGTTGACATGGTTGTTGTAAATGTACATGTGTTACTGTAATTCCGTAAATTACTGTAATCCAGACTATTGAAGCAAACTGCTAACTTTCATTTACCAGAAAGAATTGTTATTTTCTAAAAATGTAAATAAATCATGTGAAAGAATGTCACTCTTGTCTTTGAAGAAAATATTACTTTGTATGAAGTCACTGAAATTGTTCAAACTGTAAAGATAAAAAGTTTGTATTTTCTGTATTGGTGTTTGATGCTAGTGTTTTTACTCTCAGTGTGTTCTGAGTGACAGTGTGTGTTATCTCAGTGAGGGTTGTGTGTAGTGTTTGGCTGCACTGAGCCTGTTTTGAGCCATGTGTTAAGAGTTGTGTTGCTTGGAGTGAGTTTTGCAGGTGATGTGAACTGTTTAGCTCAGGTGACTGTTGGTATTGCAGACTGTAGTTAGAGTTTTGCACATGTAGCTCCAGTTGTGCTCACTGTCGTTTAGCAATCGAAAAAAACTGTAACATGCATTTACTCAGCGTATATATGGGGATCAGTGTTCTGCCTTTTCTTTACTAAGATGGTATGAATAAATATAAAAAAAAAATGTGAAAAACACTTTTATGAGAAACAGGATATTATGAGTTTATTATAGAAAAATCTCAGTTTTTGTACAATTTTACATTCTCTATCTAACAAATTTCATCTGAACATCCATATTTGATACATTACAGTCAATTATAAAACAAAATTATAAATGATATTATGATGTAGATTAATATACAAATGAAATCAGCCGACAGTGACATGACAGAAATCTCAATCAGAAATTATATGAGTACAATACCAACGATTCCATAAAATAATAAAAGTGAACAAATAATAAATCAACAACTTAAAGTCTCACAAACCCCTTTTTTCTTCCTAGATCATGCCGATCATTCCAGTTATTCAGGACTGGATGTTCAGGCATCAGTTCAATACAGTCGCTTTGCAGTTCTTTGTTCAATTTGCACCATCAAAATTAAACAAATGAAAAATTGGCTTCAAACTTTCATTTTCCTTTTTTTTTTTTTAATAATTCACAAATGGATAATTGTCTCTTAGTTTAATTTTCAATTCTACAATCTTGGGTTGTTGCGTCCGAGTCTAACACTAAGCCTAACACTTTTGCACAGTATGTAGTCAACGTTACATGGTTTTAGATAGGCTGTAGTGTCCCTAAATATTTTCTTGACAGACACAGGGTACTAGGAATTAGTCCAGCTGTCCTGACGAGTGTGGACCCAGATGATACACAATGCTACAGCTGATGCGTATTCACAGTGGAAGGGAAAAAATACCTCAACGATGCGTTTTTGCCCAGAACTCATGATCCCCTAACTTACTGGAAAGAGAGAGCAGTAATCTTTCCTCATTTGTATGTCCTAGCTAAAAAATATCTTTGCATGCCAGCAACAAGTGTCCCTTGTGAGAGGAGTTTTTCAAAGGCTAGAGAAATTATCTGTAAAAAAAAAAGAAGTAGGCTAAGTCCAGTCAGGGGTCAGAAAGTAAAAGTCCTGCCATATTTTTATTCCACCCACAACAAAAACTCCAGTGTTAAATTAACTTTCCTGGGAGTTTATTTGGATCCATACTCAAGAGTGTTACAGGTAATGAGATAATTAAGTGATTAATTGAGCGATGATTGGCCATTATTGAAGACACCTGATGTTACAGTTTTTTACAGTCGCTAGAACACAGTTCTCAATACTTAGGTCACTTTTTCAAAACTCTTCACACAGCGAGCACAACAGAAGTATATGTGGGCTAAACTGTGGATCATTTATCATTGCTTTGGCACAAAATGCATTCAATGACTACATCTTTCAAATTACATTAATTCATTTCTCACTTCGACACAACAACCGCTAAAACTCTGTGTACCTACAGGCCAATTTGCACATGCTGCTTACATACTGATTTCAAAACTGTTAAACTTAAGTTCAAAACAATAACATAAAACAAAACTGATTAATTATAAGACAGCATTTTGCCACATTTCTACATTATTGTAATGAAATATATTTAGAATCTAAAAATTAAATGGTATAAAAACAATTGGACCAACCGCAGCTGATTCCTATTGTATCTGTATCGGTGGATGGTGTGTATACAAATTGTTGTACTTTGAAATTACTCCAAATACATAAAATATAATAACTGCATGATGTCTGATTCATTCTAGTAACATATATTGCTGTGAATTCTAAACAGTAGAGAGGTAGAAGAAAGAAAACATTTACATAGGAAAACATTGTATAAAGTTACTGTCACGGGTGTGTTCAGGCAGATGAAGATGAGTCAGGCTGAAGGTTCCAATACGAGAGTTTTATTCTCAAAATAAATCAAAAGGGTACAAACAGGCAGGGAAACACACTCTAACTAACGTTAGACAACGACCGACAAGGACAGACTGAACAGAAGCAAACTAAATACAAGCATGAATCAAACATAACAAGGTGAAAACAGGTGACACTGATGATGAAAACGAGGGACAGGCTGGTAAGTGAGGGAGTGAATACAGGCGTGGAAACGAGGAGGATTCTGGGTAGTGTAGTGCAGAGACAAGGACAGACAGGTGCAGACGAGGACTGTGACAGTTACCTGTTGTTAGTGTTTTTTATGTTATTGTTTTGTGGGTGATAAAGTGTGTTTGTTGGCTGTCAACCGTTGCTAGTGTTATGGAAGAATGTGTTGATTTGAGACATGTATGAAGTGATTTGGTAGTTTTAGTGCATTTTGAATGTAAAATGAACTGCTGTGCCGAGCTGAAAGTTGGTTAGGAGAACTGTGTGAAGAGTTTTGAAAAAGTGACTTAAGTATTGAGAAATGTGTCCTAGCGACTGTAAAAAACTGTAACAAGCAGAATCACTGAAGGAGAAAATCTATATTTTGGTCACCATTATGGCGATCATTGTTTGCTTTAGTTGGGCAGTTGACCTTTACATATTTAACTTCAGATTTTGTTTGGCTGTTGTAACTGAATTTTAACAGCCAGATAGATGAATAAATAAAGTGATCAGAAATAGTTGATTATGTTTAATTATAATCATCATTTTACCTGAATCACTGAACTCATTTAGAGCCTACTCTCTGACTTCAATTTATAATGATCACAAAACCATCACAGTGATTCTATAACATTAGATCCAGATTTTTCAATATAAGCCAAATTATACCTTAAAAGTTGTTCTGATAAATGAAAAAATAATTTCTTTAAGGCACACACAGATATCAAGATTCAGTGTATGAATCTCAACAATGGTGACAAACAGAATATTCAATTAGGAAAAGGGACTTACTCAGACAATTCAGATCATAATTTATTCATACCGCAATGCATGATGGGAGTCATGAATGAGTTTTGATTGGTGGCACCCAGAATGCACTGCAAAATGTTATATAATTGTCACCATTGTTGAGAATCACAGGCTTATTCTTGTTATCTGTGTGTGCCCATATAATATATTTTTCAAAGTCTTTTGAATAGAACATTTTTTAAGAAATCTTTTCGATATTATTTTAATTACTGAACATATTATATTGAGTAATCAAAAAATTAACTCTACAAATGAGTTTTGTGACAAATGATGATTATGTCAAAACATAATCAACACCAACTCATCAGCTTTTCATGTTGTTCATCTGGCTGTTATAACTCATGTACAGCAGCCAAACAAAACTAACACGAATAATTTAAGGATCAAGAGCCCAACTAAAGAAAACACTGACCACCATAATGGCGACTTAAAAATGTGACTTTCTCCTTCAGTGATTCTGCTTGTTAGCATCAGGTGTCTTCAATAATGCTCAATCATCACTCAATTATTCACTTAATTATCTCATTAACTTTCACACTCTTGAGTCTGGATCCAAATAAACTCCCAGGAAAGTTAATTTTACACTGGAGTTTTTGTTGTGGGTGGAATAAATATATGGCAGGACTTTTACTTTCTGACCCCTGGACTTTCCATCTCTGGCTAAGTCTTTCGACAGCAGAGAAATTAATATTTTTGAATAAAAATCTATAAGAAAGTGAGACATTGTGGCTTGATTTCTTTTATTAATATTAATTTTTCATGACCAAAATAACATTATGCACTGTGAGGAGCCTACAGGTTACAAGCTTCACATCTTAGAAAAATACAATAATAAAAAACAAAACATTTTTTTAATGGCTCGTTGTCAAGGTTGTTTCAGATCAACACCTGCAAGTGACCACTAGGTGTCACCATGGAGACAGGTGTCAGATTGATTCAAAGCCTCGAAACAATATGGCACCTAAGCTTCAACTGTTTCAATGCTTCACGAAGCCTCGATCTGCCCACCACTAGTTAAAAGTATAAGGGTCAAGAGCCCAACTAAAGCAAACACTGATCTCCATAACAGTGATGTACAATTTGTGATTTTCTCCTTCAGTGATTCTGCTTGTTAACATCAGGTGTCTTCAACAATGCTCAATCATCACTCAATGAATCACTTAATTAGCTAATTAACTTTAACACTCTTGAGTGTTAATTTAACACTCATATTTTAACACTTTACGCTCCTGAGTCTGGAGCCATATATACTCCCAGGAGAGTTAATTTAACACTGGAGTTTTTGCTCGTTTTATCACCCTGAAGCTCTGACTAGAAACTGTAGACTGAAAAACAAACAGTTTATGGCACAAAGAAAGTATATAACAAACTGCCAAAACATGAAGGCAAGAGAACGCCTATAAAGGGAGCTGAGAACAAGAGGAACAGGTGAGCACACTATGGCAAATGGGGACTCAAAGCAAGGCAAGTTTATTTCAAACACTACGGAAATTCAAAGTAGGCCTACTTTACCGAAAGGAATTAAAATAATCACAAAATAAAAGCAAAGAAAATGAAAACAGTTATAAAAAAAATAAAAGAGTACAGATGATACATATATTAACTTCTCATCTGGCAAAACACTGGTGTATCATATTTTTCTCAACTCCCAGTTTTACTCTGAAATTTTCCCATGGTGATTTCAATCCGAACCTCAAGTTTAATCACACATCAAACTCACTACTCTACCACAGACCCAGGTCATCAGCATGGTTTCATCTTTCAAGCTCCCCAATTAAGTCACTTATGTTTGTCTGTTACCCAATTCTCAGTGCCATTTGAGTTCAGTTTAGAAACAAAAGGAGGAATACAGTGCAATCAGTCAGACATACAGTCACATACGGACATACTCAACAAGAAAGGGAGCAGAGAACCTGAGGAACAGGTGATCAACTGGTACTGGGAAACAAGGAGAAGAGCAGAGGAGCACATGGCCAACACAAACAAAGACAGAGCCATGTTCAAGCAGAGCCTGACAATGGGGATCAGTGTTCTGCCATTTATTTAAGATGGTATGAATAAATAACACACATCTGAAAAACACCCTTATTCACCTTATTAGAAACTGGATATTGTTAGTTCATTATAAAATAATCAAAGTTCTTATAAGGGCAATTTTACATTCTTTTTCTAACAAATTTCAGCTGAACATTCATATTTGGTACATTACAGTCAATTTTAAAACAAAACTTATATCATGATAGAGATTAATACGAAATCAGCCGACAGTGACATGACAGAAATATCAATCAGAAATGACTTGATTACAATAATAATGATTCCATAAAATAATATATGAAAGTGAACAAATTATCAAATATAAAAACAAGGGTTGGAACTTAAAGGTCTCACAAATCCTTTTCTCTTCTCAGAGCATGGCCGATCATTCCAGTTGTTCAGGACTGGGTGTTCAGGCATCAGTTCAATGCAGTCCTCCTTTCCTCTTTCGTCATTGGTTCACCTTTAAGCCAAAACCTGAATAAAATGTATCAAATTACCATTTATCAGTCAACAGCCCTTAAGTTTTATTAAGCAACTATAATAATAAGAATTATTATAAGATGAGCAACATCACAAGCAATATTATGCAAGAGCCAACAGCACTCACATTATCACTACTGCAAGTTTCAAGAATATGCTAAAAGGTGCAGAAGTGAGAGTGCAGAAAAGTTTTGTATTTTTAAGAGGTGCCTTTTGATTTGCAGTTCAAGTTAAGTGGTTTCAGATCAGGTCTTCAGCTGTGATAGTCTCAAAATAGTCTTTAAAAAAGAGAGAGAGAGAAATAAAGCACAAATACAGTGTTTTAGCACTTAGCCTCGACTCAGTGGCAGAGGTGTATAGCAGAAGAGTAGAAGTAGAGTAAAAGTATTAAAGTATTAAAACAAAAACACTGGATGGATTTGTATCATTATAAGATGGTTGCGTACTGCACTGCCAACACACATTTCAGTACAATCAATTTGTAAAAGTGCATGTACCATTATATGACCCCTTTAAAGATGGAGTATGTGATTCTCTTTTTTGTGCATTTTTTCAAAATCACTTGAAATCCTATTCATAACCCACTTACAGCCACTGAGTTAGAAGCACTGAAATAAAAATTAAGCAATTTAATCATCTGTGGAACGGGCAGGACTCAAAAAACTCCAGCCAATCATTTCCAAGACCACCTAAAATCATTGGACCGCAAGTTCGTCAATCAAACGGTCGTACCAATACCCCCTCCCCGCCTCCTCCTCCTCCTCGCGCACGTGTCCCCTGCGTGCGCATACTCAAAGCTTGTGACGCATGCGCATCTCGTCAGTAAAGCCGGTTCTATGATTACCGGTAGTAGTTAATCGTCATTACAATCTCTCGTGGCATCTGAGTTTTCGCTCGTGCATGATTGCGCGTCCATGTTCTTTGAATGGGTGGAGTCAGGGCCAGTATTGGAGGAAAGAAGGTAGGAACATTTGAATTGTGTATTTTCAAAATCTGCCGGTCGTTTTCCAAATCCCATACCCCACCTTTAAGTGATTCTGCTTGTTATTATCAGGTGTCTTCAATAATAGAACAATCATCACTCAATTAATCACTTAGTTATCTAATTAACGCCAACACTGCTTCAGTGTCACTTTTAACACCCTGCTGGTGGTTCCTACATGAACACCGAGCAGTGTATGTTGAAAAATAAATGCTAAATATACTTGCAACCAGACTTATTCAGAATACTTCAAGTGTGTTAATGATTAGTTATCTAGAAGTGTGCTATTTTGGAACAACTAATGTTTTGTACTAAGCATATTTTAGTTGTAATTGAATTGTAGTAAAGCATAACTTTAAGTCTACTTAGTGTACTTTTGTGTGCTAAATTGGAACAACTTCCATTAACTATTAACTATAAGTACCTTTTCAACTACATGTCAAGTAACTGTCATTGGAGTATTAGTAGACTGTCTGCTTAATATCTGCTAACACTTTATTTTTTTGGTCCTCCAACAGACGTTAAACTGTCAATAAGTAACTGGCGACTACAAGTCAACTTATTCTCCTAACCCAAACCTTAACACCTAACCATAACCTACCAGTCTACTGACAGTCTACTATAATATACTAATACTCTAATAAGAGTTGGTTGACATGTAGTTGAAAAGTTACTTATAATTAGTAGAACATCTTAAGTGACTATCAAAATAAAGTTTAACTGTCATTTTTTAGCGACATCTAGTTGTGAGTTTGCGAATTGGAACCAGCAGAAGTTTCAGTGGCCAACAGGAAGTGATGTCATCGTCTGAGACAGCAGAGAGAACCAGTTAAACAATGTTTCTTTGCAAAGATGAATTAAGAAATTATGCTTACTTTAATTATTCAGTAAAACGGTATGTTATTGCAAATATTATTGTTATTTGTTCATCATTGTGTCAGTGTTTTATTCGCTGACTTTAGCTAGATCTTTGCACGAAGAACAACATTGTGACGAAACGCGTTTGTCCGTTTAGGGCCACTGTAGAAACATGTTGACGCATTTCAATGTAAGTGTGTTTACTGTGTAGAAATGGCTCATTCTAAGCTAATAAAAACATAACGGTCCATTAAGTAAGGTCTTTGTACACCACTGAAAACATAGTTATGTATATGATATTGCATTTCTGTCAACAGATCCTCCTAAATATTACACAATGCATCTTTAAGTATATGCCTGTGTAGGGACTAGGGACTAATTACATGCTTGATTAGTGATATCAAAGTGCACTTTATTTGTACTACAAATACATTACAAATTCATTACGAGTGTCTTTGAAACACACAAGTCATATACCATAAGTGTATTATATTTGAGTAAAAAGTATATGCTCACTTTTGGCTCAATCCAAATATGACAAATTGCACACGTTGTCTTCAATTACAAAGGCACATTAATAAACAAATATTACTTAGCTATACTTTGTACTAATGTATACTATAATGTATTTTGAAAGTATACTTCAATACATTGTTACAATGATCATTTTTCAGGACACAGTTAAAAATATAACCTACCTAAAGTATATTTTTTAGTAAAATGCAAATAAATACACTTTTAAAAAATAAACAGAATTTTCACTTGAAGTAAACTAAAAGTTGTATTGTGAAAATGTAGAAGCATGATGATAATATACTTTTAATATATTTAAAGATGGCAAAAAATGTTGTTAGCATATTTACAATGTCCAGAATCCAGAATCCACAATCGGTCTGTCTTCGCCGGCCAAAGATGGTCAGCGCAGACCACAACGATCTGCCCAGGTATGTCGGTCCTGGGCGAGCCCCATCCAATTGTGTCCCAGATCTTGTCGTAGCGAGTCGCGCCATCGTGTTGCAGGGCGTCCGCGTGGCCGCTTGATGTCGATCGGCAACCAGACGGTGACTTCGCGCGTCCATCTTTCGTCCGTCCGCCGCATTAGGTGCCCGGCCCAGCACTTCTTGGCCTTGTTGGCCAAGTCCACTGCGGATGTGGTCGATCTGTTTAACCCCGATCATGCGGCGCTCGATTGCGTGTTCAGTCGCGGCCAGCTTTTGCCGGTCGGCCGCCGTCGTTGCCCAGGTCTCGGACCCGTAGAGCATGGCCGGCAGGACGGTGCTGTTGAATAGGGCGGCCCTGATGTCCGGGTCAATGGCTCTGTTGGTGGCCATCTCGGTAATTGAGCCAAAGCTGACCCAGGCGGCTCGGCGTCGTCGTGCCAGTTCTCGACCAATCCTGTGGTCGGTGGTTAGCTGCTGGCCCAAGTAGATATAGCTATCGACTTGCTGGAGCTGGTGCAGGCCGACATGAAGGGTGGTGTCTGCCACCTGGTCGTTGCGCATTCACTTGGTTTTGGCCAGATTGATTTTGAGGCCAATCCGAGCGCCAGCCTGGTTGAGCTGGTCGAGCCGCTGCTGTACATCGACCGCCGAACAGCCTATCAGCACGATGTCATCGGCAAAGCGCAGGTGATTGAGCCAGCGGCCGTTGATCTTGATGCCAACCTCGTTCCAGTGGCATCTTATACTCCCTGGCCTGCTCGAGCAGCTGGTTCAGTACCTGCACATGATCCATGGTGCTAAAGCCAGATCTAAATCCGGCCTGCTCTACGGGCTGCTGTTCGTCTAGCTGCTTGGCCAACCGGTTGAGCAGCACTTTGGTGAAGATCTTATATACTGCCGACAGCAATGTGATCGGGCGGTAGTTGCTGAGCAGCTCACTGCCCTTCTTGAACAGCAGTACTGTCTTGGCCGTCTTCCACTGTTTTGGGATTTGACATTGTGCCATGTAGCGGCTGAATCGGGTCGCCATGGCCGTCCAAAGGGAGTGGCTTTCTGTCTGTAGGGACCTCTGTCTGTATTGATCGAGGTCGGTCTTGAGCTGTTGCCGGATCTGCTTGGACAGCAGGTGGTGGGTCCGTCAGCATGTATCTGCCTCCGCCTCTGCATCAGGGCCTTGGTGGCGTCCGAAATTCGGCTGGCCCGGCTGTTGGTCGGCACTGCAGCTGCATCGTGGCTAGACTTGAGCAGGCCAATAAAGTGGTCATAGTCCTGGTCGATGTCGGTTTCAAGCTGGATCCAGTTGGTGTGGTCGATCAGAGTGTAGAAGACGGCCAGGTCAATGGTGACCGGTTTCTTTGCCCGGTTGCTAGATGTCAATGCGCGCTTTTCGGTCCTGCCGTCGATGACCAGTTTGGCCCTTACCGGCCGATGGTCGCTGCCCGTGTAAAAGAACTTACGGCCGATGACAGCGACGTCCTGCAGGATGCGGCGGTGGCTGCAGAGGACATAGTTGATCTCGTTGGTTGTCTCTCCATTGGGGGACATCCATGTCCATTGGCGGCCGGGGCGTTTCTTGAACAGACTGTTGCCAATAAACAGCCGGTTGGTCTCGGCCATTACAACCAGTCGCTCACCCGGTCCGTTCCTGTTGCCGCTGCCGAACGGGCCGACAAAGCGCTCGCCATCCAACCCCTGGCCCACCTTGGCGTTGAAGTCGCCCATCAGGAAGAGGTAGGTGGCACGGGGGGTAGTGGCTGCCTCGACGGCCTCGTAGAACTGCTCAAGCACATCCTTATCTTGCTTGGCCGTGGCTGCTGCTGTTGGTGCATATGTCTGCACGATCCGGATGGTGTCTTTGTTGTGTAGGCGCAGGGTGAGTACGCCGACTCGGGGGTTGGTCACGTCGACCAGGTCAATCATTGGCTACCATCGTTTGGATACAATGAAGCCAACACCGCCGACAGGCCGCGTCTCTTCCATAGCGCCCAAGATGACCGTCCTGCCGTCATCGCAGCGCACGTGCAGCGGCTTCCGGCGCTTAGTCTCGCACGGCCCGAGCACGTCGCAGCGGATGTTGTTCAAACTTTCCAGGATGGCAGTCAGGTTGGCCTCACTCGACACAGTCCTGGCATTGAAGGTAGCAATATCGAGCACCATGGTGTTAGTAGTCCGTTCCTTTAGTCGGTTTCCAGATGGCGGCCTGGTACCTGAGATTCTTAGCAGCCTCTCGTCCCTGGCTGGATCGCACCGCCCCCGTAGAGCGGACGCAGGGGCGTGCAGGGTACTGAGCCCCTTGTTTGTCGTTGTCGTTGCAGTTGGGTTCAGACCTCGGCTTGCAAGGCCACTAGGTCTGTGCCCTCGTCCTTAGCCAGGTGTCCGTCATCTTCTCAGCATGGTTAAACCTACCAGGAATTGCTTCCCGCTGTACTTATTCCCTTTATTCCCTTTACTATTGAAAAAGGGAATACACTTCAAATATAATAAAGTATATATTGTTTTTTATTAGGGATTGTTTATTCTTAGCACCACCTTTGAACTATTAAAAAAACTGCAACTTTGAGTCTCAACAATGGTGACATCCTTAATGCTGCAATGCATGCTGGGATCTATACGTTTTATTCTAGTGTAGCTCTCAGCATGCATTACTTTTAACACTGTCAGCTGTAGTTATGTTTGTCTTTTCTTTAGTGATTCTGCTAGTTATTATAAAGTGTCTTTAAAAATCCAACAATCATCAGTTAATCACTTTTTCACAGTTATCTAATTAACTCTAAAGGTGATGATACACAGGGCAACTTGTTGAGCAATGTTGCCGTCAACGGGCAACCAGATGAGACACAGGACCCACGACCGATCTAAATTATCCAGATAGAAATGTATTGCCCATTTTCAATGGGAAATGCCAAAGCAACATTCGCTTGGCAAGATTGTCTAGCAAGATTACTCAAAAAGTTGCCCTGTGTTTCATCACCTTAACAGTATTTTTAACACTGCTGGTGGTTATTTAAACACACTGTGGTGAAAATCAAGTTAAAGTTGTTTATATGTCTACTATAAACTATGTGGAGTTATTAAACATGATTTAAGACAAACAATATACAAATTCATGTCGACACCATTGCTGAGTATTTTCAAACTGCAGTGAACCGAAAACAGTCTCAAAAACACAGTTAGAAACCACCCGTTTTCCACCATAACAAACATGTCACCAATCCGTCATTGTGCGGCGGGACCTTTATCCTCTGATTTTTTATGATGTTCAAAGCGTTTCTAATAGGGATCGACCGATATGGATTTTTTAGTGCCGATACCGATACCGATTATTTTTCCATCAGCCTTAGCCGATGACCGATACGGGCTGCCGATTTTCATGAGCCGATATTTGGAGCCGATACATTTTGCTCCTTCAATTTACATCATAAAAATGACATGATGTTAACAAATGTTACAGGTCTCAATTTAATAAAAGTAACAGGTCTCAATTTAATAAAAGTAATATTTATTTAACTTACAAACAGTGGTGGAAAGAGTACTGACAAATTGTACTGAAGTAAAAGTATTGCTACTTAAGTAATAATTTACTTGAGTACAAGTAGAAGTACTGAAATATAATATGACTCAAGTAAGAGTAAATAAGTAGTTTGCTTAAAAACTACTCAAGTAACTACGTTACAAAGTACTTTAGTATTTTTCTATTTTTACCCAAAATGGGGAGCTGCAGCGAAATGGAGCCTTAAACACTCTCATGTCATCTGTTTCATTCATACTGAAGGCCCAGTACTGATGCATAGAAGTATTAAACTTTTTCAGGAAATGCCTTATATGGATATAATAACATGAAAATAGTGATGTTTTGACTGATGAAACATGAAGACAAACACATTATAGCTATAATATATCTGTGTTCATCAAACTATCAGGTATTTTCAAAAGAATGATGTATGTCTTTAAAGGGATAGTTCACCCAAAAATTAAAATTAGCCCATGATTTACTCTCCCTTAAGAAGATATGACTTTCTGCTTTCAGTCGAATACAGAGTTATATAAAAAAATGGCCTGGCTCTTCCAAGCTTTATAATGGTAGTGAATGACTGGAGAAAATTTGAACGAAGCCCAAAAAAGTGCATCCATCCATGATAAAAGTGCTCCACATATAGACTACTAGCTTTCTACTAGCTGTCAAGAGCAAATTTTTTATTACTAATTTTGAAAAGTAAGTCCAAGTAAGATCATTTGAATGTTTTGATTTGAATAATTTCATAAATGAAAGCAAAGAAGGTTAAGTGAGAGGTCCGATAAAAAAAGGTATGAAAAACAATAAAACAGTATGAATAATAAATTCCCAGTAAAAAAAAAAAAAAAAAAAATAACTGGGGTATGGTTAACATGTTAAATTAAATTATCTTTTTTTCGTTGAAGCCTACTGAAAATGTGCTGGGAGCCCACTGTTGCTATAGGAACGAACTACACTTTTACATGCATCTGATTGACAGATAATCATGCGATCTTATTTCACTGTTTTTTCAGCTTTGTACAAAGTTTGCTTCGTATATTTAGTTTAACTGTATTGTTAAAGAGGGCGAGCTTTACCATTAATTAAACTGTGTGGATGTATTTTAGAGACTTACATTGATCTTGCTCCGTCCATGCAATAACTGCGTCCATGTTATGAGCCGAGCTTTTTTATTTACTTCAACTGCTCAGTGCTCTGGTATTATCAAATGGTTTGACCCATTTCAGTAGTTGCCATAATTAAATACGAGCAGAATACTCACTTACATTCACTGAAATATTGAAACGTTAGCCCTATTCAAAACACGAGCGCCAGTGATTGAATGTCAAAGCGCGGTTTGAATGCCCCGCCCCCCAGCCGAACTGAAAGTTTTGATTGGTTTTGCACCCGAGTCAGACCTGTCTGTTATTGGCTGAACTGCTATAGTTCTGTCTGTTATTGGCTGAAGCGCAGAGCTCCACCGCAGTAGTATGAAAAGTGTCTATCAAATGTCAGCTTGCCCTGTTGCTCCGTCGGCACCTTTGTCAAAGTACTTTGTACTTTTTATGAAAAATAAATGTAGAGAAGTTGAATACTTTATTTTTATTTTACTCAAGTAAGAGTAAAAGTATCACAATTTAATTATACTCAAGAAAGTAGAAAAAATCCAAAAATCTACTCAAGTACTGTAACGAAAGTATTTGTAATTAGTTACTTTCCACCACTGCTTACAAAAAAAACAATATTTAACAAATATTAAAAACATGAGGTAGAACAAAAAAAAAGTTCAGTGCTGAAAATATATATTTAAGCATAAATAAAATAATTACACTATTGCACACAGTAGCAACCAGCATAATAAAGTGCACAGTGCACACTGTACTTCATTTTAAAAGTAACAAACTATTTACTGCCATGGTTTCAATTTTTCTACATAAAATAAAATGAGCATGTCTAGTCTCTAATATCACTGCGATGGCGAGGGAACACACACCACACACGTCCAAACCTCAGCCAGGTGGTCGCTGAATTAATCTCCCACAAAAAGCACGGAACAACGTTGGTATTACTTAATCCTATGACCAGTGTTCGTAACAGATACCGTACGCATACTAGGGCTGTCAAAATTGCTCAAATAGCGTTTGCATATTCCCTCTAAAAAAACATATTTGAACATCTCGTCGTGCATTGTCAATGACGCGCATTAGCTACGTCAATAACAGGACAAATACAAAGAGACATAACTACTAGTATTAAGTAGCTTATTTGAGTTTAAACATATTTGACAACGTATTACTACAAAAAAAACGAGTAAATCAACTAATTACCGCAACTAAACCGCAGAGCTCACTCTGGCTCGCCCGGACTCGCAGGGACTCTCTCTCTCTCTCTCTCCTCTCTCTCTCTCTCTCTCTCTCTCTCTCTCTCTCTCTCTCTCCTCTCTCGCACTCACGCTCTCCGCGGCGCATACCGGTTTGAATACCGTATACGGGTGTCTTAACACTCTGTACAGATCAATTAATTGTTTTTCAATTCAAGTTAGAAAAAAAATTATTTCTCAGCTGGTAATACCAATTATTGACTATGCAGACATAGTTTACACTAATACCTTTGAGTCCAATCTCAAACCTATTAATGTTGTATTCAACTCTTTGTGCAGGTTTATATTGAACTGTCCATTTAAAACTCACCATTGTTTTATGTATGATTCATTAAACTGGTTGCAACCTAAACAACGAAGGGACTACCACTGGATTCTATTTATCTTTAAATGTGTTCATTTCAATTGTCCTGAATATCTTAAACAGCATTTAATACCCCTTTGCTCAACATACTCACTAAGGCACCTCCAATGCCCAACATTTTTTAAGGTTCCAAGGTTACTTTCTGTAGCTGGTAGGAGAGCATTTCATTTTAAAGCCCCTCATGACTGGAATAACCTTCCTCTTTTTTTGAGGTCTATTTCTTTAATTGGTTTATTCAAATCATCACTTTTTTCTTTTCTTAAAACTACATGTTCTTGTAATTAGGGACCACAATGGTACTACATACTGTATGTAGAAAACGTCTCAGGTTACTATTGTAACCATAGTTCCCTGAGAAACAGGGAACGAGACGATGCGTCGAACGACACGGTGGGAACGCCTCTTGCGTGATTGCGTCTGAAGCATCTATGCCAACTAGTCCAATGGAATGAGAGAATGAGCGTCACGGGCGGGTGACGTCATGAACCAGGAAAGGATAAGAGCACTTCCGCTGCTCGCCGGCATTTAGCTTCGACAGTTGCCGAAGCAAGCCGATCGCAGGGACGCAGGAAGTATGGCAGGGGGACGCATCGTCTCGTTCCCTGTTTCTCAGGGAACTATGGTTACAATAGTAACCTGAGACGTTCCCTTTATCGAAAAAGGGAACTTCGAGATGCGTCGAACGACACGGTGGGAACGAGAATACCCAACCCGCCATAATTACAAGTACCTGAGTGTCAGTCTTTCTTTCTTGTTGATCTAAGCACTCAGCACCTGAGAACCTGGGGCAGCATCCAGGTCCAAACTGTAAAATCTCACGAATGTGAGCGGAGAGGACCAGCCCGCCGCATCACAAACATCTTGAAGAGATACCCCCTGCAATATGGCTTTAGAAGCCGCCATACTCCTGGTCGAGTGGGCTCGGACCACCAAAGGACAAGGCTGGCCCGAGTACTCGTATGCCAGTGAAATAGCCTCGACTATCCACTTACTGACTGTCTGTTTTGAAGCAGGAAGACCTTTCTTAGGTGATCCAAAGCAAATCAGTAATTGGTCGGACTTTCTGATTGAGGATGTCCGATGTACATATGTGTCCAATGCTCGCACTGGACACAACAGGTGCAGTCTTTCCTGGTCCGCAGTTGCAAATGGAGGAGGACAGAAAGCCTGCAGCACAATAGGCCTCGGAGTCAAGGTTGGAACCTTAGGGACGTATCCCTGTTTTGGGTATAGGAACGCCTTGACCATCCCCGGTGCAAATTCAAGGCAGGTGGGGGAGACCGAAAGAGCCTGAAGGTCGCCAACTCTCTTTAGGGACGAAATAGCTAGCAGAAAGATAGTCTTGAAAGTCAGGAACTTTTCTGAGACCGAATCTAAGGGCTCGAATGGGGCCCTAGACAGGCCTTCTAGAACTATAGTCAAATCCCAAGCTGGCACCTTAGTGCGGATTGCAGGCCTCAGCCTCAAAGTGCCACGAAGGAAACGTGTAATCAGGGGGTCTCGACCCAAAGATATACCTCCCACCATAGTATGGTAAGCCGCAATGGCTGCCACGTAAACTTTTAGTGTGGAAGGACAAAGACCTGACACAAAGCGCTCCTGCAGGAACTCGAGTACTGTGTTGACAGAACAGTTAACTGGATCCCACTGGTGTCGGTGACACCATAAGGAGAAACTCTCCATTTAAGCGCATAAAGTTTCCTCGTAGCCGGAGCTCTGGAGCTTAGGATGGTCTCAGCAGCCTCAGCTGAAAGACCACTATCTATAAGTTGGGCCCCCTCAGAGGCCAAACCCAAAGATTCCAAATGTCTGGCCGAGGGTGAAATATTGTGCCCCCGGCCTGAGACAGAAGGTCCCTCCTCAAAGGGATCTCCAATGGAGGCCCGTCTAGCAGAAGGATCAGGTCCGCAAACCAGATCCGACTTGGCCAGCGTGGTGCTACTAGCAGTAGGCTTATTCCATACCGACGGACCCGCTCCAGAACTCCTGGGAGCAGAGAAACAGGGGGAAAGGCGTACAGACGTAGCCTCGGCCACGTCTGCACCATGGCGTCCAGCCCCAGGGGGGCTGGGTGCGTCAGAGAATACCAGAGAGGACAGTGCGTCGTGTTCTGAGACGCGAACAGATCCACCTCTGCCTGACCATATGCCTCCCAGATTTTCTCCACCGCCTCGGGGTGGAGTCTCCAATCCCCTGGCCTCAGCTCCTGCCTCGACAGGATGTCTGCTCCTATATTCTGGTCCCCAGGAATATACACTGCCCTCAGGGAGAGTACCTTCCCCAGAGACCACAGGAGGATCTGGTGCGCCAGTTTGCAAAGCGGACGCGAGCGCAGACCCCCCTGGCGGTTCAGATAAGAGACCACTGATGTGTTGTCTGTTCGAACGAGCACATGATGGCCTCTTAGGTCCGGAAGGAAATGTCTCAACGCATTGAAGACGGCCATCATCTCCAGGCAATTTATGTGCCACGAAAGATGATGGCTTTTCCACAGACCCTGAACCGAGCGGCCTTCCATTACCGCTCCCCAGCCGGTGAGGGAAGCATCTGTCGAGATCACAACTCGATGGCAAAGAGCTCCCAAGACCGGACCCTGGGTTAAGAACCAGTGTTTACTACATATAACTAAGGCACGAAAGCATCGCCGCGTGACCTTGATATGCAAGTGGGTTTCCCCTCGGGGAGAACCCGCTGGTCCTGAGCCAGCACTGTAAAGGTCTCATGTACAGCATGCCAAAAGGAATTCCGTTGGACACTGCTGCCAGTAGACCCAACAGTCTCTCGAACTGTTTACAATGCGTGACTGGTTTTGGGTTAAGAACCAGTGTTTACTACATATAACTAAGGCACGAAAGCATCGCCGCGTGACCTTGATATGCAAAGTGGGTTTCCCCTCGGGGAGAACCCTCTGGTCCTGAGCCAGCGCTGTAAAGGTCTCATGTACAGCATGCCAAAAGGAATTCCGTTGGACGCTGCTGCAACAAGACCCAACAGTCTCTTGAACTGTTTTACAGTGCGTGACTGGCCTAGCCTCAGCTCTTCTGTGGCTGTTAGGATACTAAATCCCGTACCACACCAAGGAAAGTGGTTCTCAATACTGGAGAAAGCACACTCTTCTTGGTATTGAGCCTCAACCCCAACATCTGCATATGAGCGAGAACGACACCTCGGTGCCGAACCGCCAACTGCTCTGATTCCGCTAGAATCAGCCAGTCGTCGATATAATTCAGAATGCGAACGGGGTGACAAAGCTAGGCCGAAAGGAAGAACCCGATATTGGTATTCTTTGCCCCTGAAAGAAAACCATAGGAACTTCCTGTGCTGAGGGAGGATGGAGATATGGAAGTATGCATCCTTTAGATCTATCGTGACAGTATATGTCATCTATCGTGACATGTATATTTAGATGCAGGACCCCCTTGAAAATGAGATGTTACATCTCAAGGGGCTATCCTGAAATAAATTCAATTCAATGAACAACAACAAACAAATGTTGAGTGCTAATCAAGCGTTTTGTGCAAGCAATTTAAGGTTGCGAATTTACGGTCCCAAATATAGCAGGCTTCATTCAGTGATTGAAACAAAGACGGAGGCGAAAGAAGTTTCATAGTAGGGAGACCAGGGACAGTTGTAACACTTTTTGCAATTTTTAGCAATACATCAAAAACCATTTACACTGGAATAACCAATTTGTTATATTATAAACTTCAATCTGTCAACTGCTGCAACAATGTATTTAAGTGGTTTTATGAAATATGTACAGGTTCCAAAATTTATTTTAATACAGTCTCTCCACTGTTACAACCGTCCCAGTGTACAGGGACGGTTGTAACATGTCTAAAATATAGGCTACATAATGAATTAATCATATAACCTACTCAAAATGGACAATATTATTTATCAGTCATCCCAGCGGGCACCTTGACGCCAATTTAACATCAATATGACATCAAATATTGATGTCAAAATAACTTTACGAAATAGGTCAAAAATGAAAGTCATATTTACGTCAAAGTGTCGTCAATTTGATGTCAAGATTTTGACCTCTGATGATTATGTCAAAACATAAGCAACACCATCAGATCACCTTTACTCTTTGTTCATCTGGCTGTTCACCACTCAGTTTCAGCAGCCAAACAAAATTTCTAAAGTTAAAAACATTAGGGTCAAGAGCCCAACTAAAGCAAACATCGATCACCAAAATGGTGACTTAAAATTGTGATTTTCTCCTTCAGTGATTCTGCTTGTTAACATCAGGTGTTCATCAATAATGACCAATCATCACTCAATTAATCACTTAATTATCTCATTAACTTTAACACTGCTTTAGACACTGTTTGAAAAACAGTCAATGTTTGATGTCACATTTATGTTGAATTCATATCAAAGCTTGATATTGAATTATACCCAGTGGGCAATTGATGTTGAAAAGACATCAAATTGATGTCAAAATCAACGTCAAGGAACAGGTCAAATATGCAAATCAAATCAAATAGATGTAGAATTGACATCAAATGCCAACAAAGCATGACATCAAAATAACATCAAAATAGCTGCAGAGGTCAAAATCTTGACATCAAATTGACTTTGACACTTTGACGTCAATATGACTTTAATTTTTTATCTATTTCGTAACGTCATTTTGACCAATGTTTGATGTCATATTTATGTTAATATGACATTAAATGCGCACTGGGATGTTATTGTGACTAATCATTTCATATTTCTAAGTAGCCTAATGATTTCCCTTTCCAGCATAGGAAATGGGACTCCCCTGTCTGTCTTCCTCTTTCTTATATTTGGCATGCTGTAAGCAATCACGTTTCCACTGACTATTTTTATATAAAAAAAGATAATTACCTTAAAATGTGATTTGATGACATTTTATATCTAATTTGCAATGCACAGCGCATATTTTACTTTTAATTTGCACATTAAATTTTATAGCTTAATTAGTTTTTAAAATGTAAATGAAACTTGGTTGGTGATTCTGGGACAGTTGTAAAAGGGCGTTACAACCGTCCCAGTATCACCAACCATGGTTTTATCTCATGTGAGCTAGCTTGACTGCTAGTTTGACACTTGTTAGCCATTTATATTTTTAGCTTACAAAACAGTGATTCTAATAATACTTGTTTGAATTCATAAACATTTTATCTTATAACAGCATCCAAAAAAATACATCAGAAAGAAAAGTCATTTTTTTACCTCAAATACAACCTTTTGTTGATAACTCTGTCAGGAAGTTTCTAATGTGGCTCCCTTTTTGGCAAAAATGGAGGGAAACTAACTGAGCATAAGCACAGTGAGTGTCATCACTCTAGGTTGTTTCTGATTGGAGGAATTCAAGGTGTTACAACCGTCCCCTGTTACAACTGTCCCTGGTCTCCCCTACATAGAACAGACATTGAGCGCTCAAAACGAGCGTTATGCCTAGTTCACACTACATGATTTTAAGCCCGATTTGAGCCCAATTTGCAAATCGTTGAGCTCGCCGACAGGTCAGGGTGTAATCGCGTGCATATCGCGGCGATTAGCCAATCTGTTCAATCTGCCAATGAACGCTCGCCAATCTGTTAGTATGAAAGAGCCAACAACGCATCAAAGACGCTCGCAGACGCCTCGCCCAGAAAAATATCTAGCATGCTAGATATCCAGAGCTGTCGCGCGACTCAACCTCACGTGATATCATGAGCTACAGCCAATCAGAGCAACTAGAGATTAAACATACAAGTATGTGTAGACATAAAATTGTAATTACGGATGCTTTTCGGAAGTATATCCCTGTTTGAAATCATATGTTTCATTAAAATACTTTTAGGAAAAAGGAAAGTCAACTGTATATTGCAGATGTCCACAATGTTGATGTTCTGGGTGTTCTTTTTTAACATGAAGTTGTTGAGTGTATATATTTTCTCAAAGCAAATCATCGCGCAAACAGTTTGCAACTCTGACGTCCTGTCTGACGTCCATATTCGCGTGTTGTGTTCTTCTTCCCTGGGTATTGGTGCGCGTGCCGTTTCGCGTCATTTTCGGTTCATTTTATCGCACGATTTTTCGTGAGAAAATGTGGTTTGTGGACAAGATAGAATCGTTGGGTGACAGAGTTGTTGTCAACTCGTGTAGTGCGTTACCTCCTGTTGTGGATCAGTCTCGTTGTGTCGTGTGGTGTGAACAGCTCAACAACTTGAACAGTCCTGATTTCACAAAGAGCAAGTCATGTAGTGTGAACCGCACAGTTCAGCCCGACGTTTTAAATTCATGTAGTGTGAACTAGCCATTAGTCTGCTACCACGGGCGTGTTTTTCCACATTCGAATATTAATTTTCACCTTCAAAATTCAGTTTTTTTTTAACTATATGAATATATACTCGTATTTAGAATATTCATTGACAGCCCTAATGCATACTGAACGGATAGCCTACACCTTAGCTATTTGCAGCTCCCTAAATACAATGGCAAGCAAGCAGTTTTATAGACGAGACATTCGCGTTTTCCATTTGGACTCACAAACTTGCTTAGCTATATAGTTGCAAGCACATAACAGTTATAGAGCAACGGGTTTCCATTTTCAAATTGTTTGGCAATATTTCAGCAGTCAAACAGTTAAAAGATGCTTTGAAAGTTTAAAAGTTACCATTATCTTGAAGGGCAGGTTGCACTCTGCTAGTGGGGGAGGGGCAGTGCAGGGTCTGCACGTGAACTGCAGCGTCTCCAGCCAGCACAGAGCTGCCTGTGGACGCCTGTCTATAAATATTGCCGGGAAAAAAATATCGGCGAACGCAGCAAGGCGCGTATCGGCCGATTCCGATACATGTAAAAAACGCAAATATCGGCCCGATATATTGGCCGGCCGATATATCGGTCGATCACTAGTTTCTAATCCAGCGGGCACCTAGCCTGGCTAACGTCAGACCCAAATCTCATTGCGACTTGGGTCTGGGAACCACATGTTCATAATTTTGTCGTATTTGAGGCGTTTACGAACGCCCAGAGCCGTTTATTGGGTGCTAAGAATGTCTATCAAATGTGCCTGTATGGAGCTCATAGGCTATTGTTTCAAATATACCAGATGACGTATGTAGAGCGATAGAAATTAGACGATGACGTATCTAACGGCCATTTCACCCCTTATTTACACTGCACACATCTGCGTCAATTTCAAAATAAACACCATGCACAGCAAAATCACCAGTGTTAAATGAACACTCTCGGTGTACATATAGGTCCATCTACAGAGTGTTAAAAATAAACACTGAAGCAGTGTTGATGTTAATGAGATAATTAAGTGATTAATTAAGTGATGATTGGCCATTAGTGGTGACACCTAATGTTAATAAGAAGAATCATTGAAGGTAAAAGAAACAAGAACTACTGACTTCGAGCCATTACACATTATTGCACTTATTATAACCAGTTGGACTTTTTATTACAAGTTTTTCTCTGACTTCCAATGTTGTGATTATAAAGCACATTTATTGCTGCAAGATACCATTTTGAGTCTAAGTCTTTAACTATATGCTCGATGTTGCTTTTAATATTGGTGATCATAGCCCTAAAAGTTTACAGCTTGAGATCCAACTGCAATATGAACAATTTTGAAAAGTCTCTGTGCACTAAAGCTATGTTTAGACACACGCACATCAAGAATCAGCGTATGAATCTCAACAATGGTGACAATAAACAAACTAGTGACAAACAGATCAACTCAAAACAAGCCATTAAAGTCATAACAAAACAATAGCAAAATAAAAGCAAGCAGGAAAAACCAATGATAATTACAGGAGCTGTATAATTTTTTCATGCTGCAATGCATGATGGGAGCCATGGAGGCATTCTGATTGGTGGCTCCCATCATGCACTGCAACCTGAAGCATTACACGATTGTCACCATTGTTTAGATTCATATGTAGATTCTTAATGTCTGTGTGGGATTTTAAAACCTTCAGATTATTAAAGCATTGCTGGAATTAACTGCTATAAAAAATAAGAATAGAATATTTGAATAATCAGTTATAATGATGGTTGAGTAAATCATATCATTACAGGATTGTAACTTTATCATTTAACCATATTCATCATGACCAGGGCTGTGTTTCCCACACAGCCTAGCTCACAGCTTCTCTTGCAGTAACACATGTGCTTTATAAACACAGAGTTGAATCAATAGAAGATAAACTATTGTTAAAAAGATAAGGGTCAAGAGCCCATACTCAAAAAAATAAATTGTTGAATGAACGGGATTTAATCGTAGCACCCATTATGCATCTAATCAAATCAAGTAAACTTGAACTACTTTGAATATGAACAGCTCTTCGTTGATTGGCTGGCGCAACAAAGCATCTTGCGAATCTTCTGCTCGAGTTCAAATTTTTCAACTTGTGCGAAAGACGTTTGCGGCAAACGCGTCGCCAAGTTCGCGACATTCACGACGCCCAGCGCGGATGCGTCTATTTGCGTCTTTGCATTGACTTTGTATGCAATCTACTCGCGCAAATAATTAATTTCTCGTTCGGGGTGAACACACCTTAAGAGTTATCACTTATATTGATTTCGCAAATAACTTCACAGCACTTAAATGTGTATTCTTACAAGTTAAAGGGTTACTTCAGGATTTAGCATTAAGCTTTGTATTAGTAGAAAACCAGTAGTATTTCCGAATTACCGTGCTTCCCCCCCTCATATCCCCCTGATATGAGAGAAAAATTAATTTTTAGTCTGGAAAAAATCCTCCGATGATGCAAAAATCGTCATTTTGCGTCATCTGAGGATTTTTGTGCCAGAGGCAAAAGACTACAGCCAGTGTTCCGCATGTTTTTACCACACCCATATGGGGCGGGATCTCACTCACAGAATGTAAAGAGAGTGTCAGCCATCTTTTTGTACAAGCTAAGCTAACCGGCTCTTGCCTCTTGCTCTGTGTAGAAAGTTTGTATAGTAGGCTAATCACGATGGCGGAAGATAGTTTTGAAGTTGAAATGGCAGAAGGGGATTGATGCTCGCGGCAACCTGTACGAGGCGCAATACAGCGATAAACAGTCGCGGGAGATGGAGGAACAAGAGGCGGCCGGCGCGAGACCTGAGCCCGGGCCGGAGCGAGACCTGAGCCCGGGCCGGAGCGAGACCTGAGCCCGGGCCGGAGCGAGACCTGAGCCCGGGCCGGAGCGAGACCTGAGCCCGGGCCGGAGCGAGACCTGAGCCCGGGCCAGAGCGAGACCTGAGCCCGGCCGGAGCGAGACCTGAGCCCGGCCAGACTCGAGCTGGGGCGGACTGGCGGTGTCAGTGCTCTCGCTGTGTGCAGATGGAAACAGATATAGAGTGCTATTATATTGCTGTCACGAATCTCAGCGATGCTATTTACTTCTGGAGGAGATTGCTGAATCCACAGAACTTTGTGTAAAAGTGTTAATATTAATAATTTTTAAAATAAAAGTTATAACTCACATTGGTTGTGGTTATTTTTATAAACCTTTAGTGTTACTAGAGTGGACTAGCCTAGAGAATGTACTAGCTTAGAGAAATAGTGATTTCAATAGGAGGAAAACAGTTCATATGCAGAGCTATAAGCTACTCTGTTGACATGGTCCTGCCTTGCATCACATTTTTAATGTGAAAGTGTAAGTTGTGTTATATACATTAGGCTAGTACATCCCGGTACAACGCAATTTAGCACCATTTTAAATGTAAATGTATAAAATAACTCACGATGTATCAAAGCAAGCCTAGTTGTATCCATTTTTCGGATTCTGCCGCCTGTAACCGGTAGGCGTGGTTTGGGAGTGGCCTCGTACGAGCAGCAAAGCAAGTGCATTCTGGGAGTTGTTGTCTTTCAGCCACATGAGTAAAAAATACATTTTCTGCCTTTTCTCAGTCTAGAATGCTTCCATTTAAAAAATAATTTCACATTTCTACTATATAAATGACCAATATTAAATACACATTCATCTTCCAGGAGGTGAAGTATCCCTTTAAAGACCAATATTTTGAAATTCCTGTTTTTCACCTTTATGAGGCAAAAAAAAAAAAAAACTGGCTGGTAAAAAGTCACTGTGGCAGGTGGATTTTGAAATCCACCTGCCACTGTGGCTGGCAGAGGTGGAAAGTCTAGGGGTCAGAAAGTAAACGTCCTGCCATATTTTTATTCCACCCACAACAAAAACTCCAGGGTAAAATTAACTTTCCTGGGAGTTTATTTGGATCCAGTCTCAAGAGTGTGAAAGTTAATGAGATAATTAAGTGAATAATTGAGTGATGATTGAGTATTATTGAAGACACCTGATGTTAACATAGCAGAAAGTCACATGTTTTAAGTCGCCATTATGGTGGTCAGTGTTTTCTTCCCATACGGAAATGTAATATATGTACACATATGAAATATACATATATTACATATATCCACATAGAAAGTGAAAACATATATGTAGCCTACATATATCTGGCCATATATAAAACCTATTAGAAAATGGAACAATTTCATATATTGACATATAAAACTAGCCCATATATTTTATGTATGTATAATACAGTCTTTTATGTGTGATATTGGAACAATGCTCCAACTTTCATTATCCGTTTCTTCTTTCCACTCGACAAGAGCGAACATTCTTCATCCGTTGGTCTCTGAATGCGCGTAATTTGGCGTCTTTTGATTGCGTTTGAATTACTTGTTCAAAGTTCAAGATGTTCAAATAAGGAAAACAAGGAATGAATTAATAAGGAACCATAAGCATGTAAAATGTATGTATGTTGTTTAAATAAATTGGCATATATAAATTAAACATATCAGTGAAATATATGGTTATAACATATAATATTATATAAACAATAATCATATACATTGTATTAATATATGTCAATATACTCATTTAATATGGACAATTTATATATGTTATAAACCTATATCTACATATATCTAGAGATATGTATATATGTGATAGCAATATATTGTCTTATATTTAGCATATATGATGGCGTCACTTGCGATATAGGGACATATATGTCATATATTACATTTCCGTATGGGTTTAGTTGGGCTCTTGACCCTTAAATTATTAATGTTAGTTTTGTTTGGCTGCTGTATATGATTTATAACAGCCAGATGAACATCATGGAAAGCTGATGAGTTGGTGTTGATTATGTTTTGACATAATCATCATTTGTCACAAAACTCATTTGTAGAGTTAATCTTTTGATTACTCAATATAATATATTCAGTAATTAAAAAATATTTGCTTAAAAGTTGTTCTATTCAAAAGACTTTGAAAAATATATTATGTGGGTACACACAGATAACAAGAATAAGCCTGTGATTCTCAACAATGGTGACAATTATATAACATTTTGCAGTGCATTCTGGGTGCCACCAATCAAAAATCATTCATGACTCCCATAATGCATTGCGGTATGAAGAAATTATGATCTGAATTGTCTTAGTAATTCCCTTTTCCTAATTGAATATTCTGTTTGTCACCATTGTTGATATTCATACACTGATTCTTGATATCTGTGTGTACCTTAAAGAAATACTTTTTTCATTTATCAGAACAACTTTTAAGGTATCATTTGGTTTATATTGAAAAATCTGGATCTAATGTTATAGAATCAATGTGATGCTTTTATGATCATTATAAACTGAAGTCAGAGAGTAGGCTCTAAACGCGTTCAGTGATTCAGGTAAGATGATGATTATATTTAAACATGATCTACTATTTCTGATCACTTTTTTTCTGCATACATCTGGCTGTTAAAATTCAGTTACAACAGCCAAACAAAATCTGAAGTTAAACATTTAAAGGTCAACTGCCCAACTAAAGCAATCAGTGATCGCCATAATGGTGACTAAAATATCGATTTTCTCCTTCAGTGATTCTGCTTGTTAACATCAGGTGTCTTCAATAATGGCCAATCATCACTCAATTATTCACTTAATTATCTCATTAACTTTCACA
Organism: Chrosomus eos; assembly: GCA_036326025.1. Classification (NCBI taxonomy): domain Eukaryota; kingdom Metazoa; phylum Chordata; class Actinopteri; order Cypriniformes; family Leuciscidae; genus Chrosomus; species Chrosomus eos. Next base: position 40,631 of record JAZAVI010000434.1, on the reverse strand, counting down.
CTCTTGAGTCTGGATCCAAATAAACTCCCAGTAAAGTTAATTTAACACTGGAGTTTTTGTTGTGGGTGGAATAAAAATATGGCAGGACTTTTACTTTCTGACCCCTGGACTTTCCACCTCTGGTGGCTGGTGGCCGAAAAAGTTAACTTCGGGCCCTGGTCATGGTCATTTGATAATGTTGGTTGTGTTTTAACATAATCATTATTTCACAATTATTTGACCTGAATCACTGAACTAATATAGAGCCCAATTTAGGTTTACTTTATTAATTATAGCAGTACTGTCCTAGTACAGCATAATATTTTAATCTTTTACACTGTAATCTAAAGATTTTTTTAAACGTGTTTTACATACAAAAAAAACTATTATTTTGATTCTATTAGTTTTTAGACAAACAGACATCAAGAATCAGCCTGTGAATCTCAACAATGGTGACAATAATAAAGCATGATGCAGTGCATTCTGGGTGAATAAATAATGAGCTTGTGGTCAGAGATTATCTGTTGGTCACCATTGCTGAGACTCATGCGCTAATTCTTGATGTCTGTGTGTGCCTTTATAAAGAATTTTCAAAGTTTTCTTTCATTGTAGAGGTTAAAAATATTATGCTGAACAAGGCCAGGGCTGCTATAATTAATAAAGAAAACCTAAATTAGACGATTATAATTAACTATAACAGCCAAACAAAATCTAAAGTTAATGATTTAAGGGTCAAGGGCCCAACTAAAGCAAACACTGATCACCATAACGGCGACTTAAAAATTATGGTTTTGAGTGGATAAGAATACATTTCATTGGACTAACACAATACAAACATTTTGATTCAATTAGTTATAAAGAAGTTACATTGACATGTAACAATCATGTTGAATCTACAACTGTGTATTGTGTTATATAAAATATTCAAAGTAGTTCAAGTTTATTTTATTTAATTCGATGCATAATGGGTGCTACGATTAAATCACGTTCATTCAACAATTTATTTTTTTGAGTGCAACCAAAGCAAACACCGATCACCATAATGGTGACATGAAACGAAACATTCCATAAAACATTACCATCTAAACTTACGTTATATATATATATATATATATATATATATATATATATATATATATATATATATATATATATATATATATATATATATATATATAAATACGAACGTGTATAGATGTATGACAGAAATAAAGTCACACTGGTAATAATAAGTGCAATAATGTGTAATGGCTCAAAGTCAGTTCTTTTGTTTCTCTTTTTTCTGTTATTGTTGTTTCTCTTTCCTTCAATGATTTCTTATTATCATCAGGTATCACTACTAATGGCCAATCATCACTTAATAATCACTTAATTATCTCATTAACTTCAACACTGCTTCAGTGTTAATTTTTAACACCCTGTAGTTGGACCTATATGTACACCGAGAGTGGGATTTTGCAGTGTGTGCAGACTCCTGATTGTATTGCACACCAATATATTCTCGGTAGAAACCATAGACTGTAGGTAGAAACTACCCAAAAATCAAGAAAAACCACGTCAGACAGGCAAATCACATGGTCTCGCGAATCCATTTGCTTCTGAAATTCTCCTGGTGTGACCCCTTATTTACACTGGACACGTGTGCGGCGCATACTGCTCCGGCAAAATTCAGATCAGCTCCGGTAGCCATGTCGCAGCAGTAACGCTCCGCACATGTGTGCAGTGTAAACAAGGGGTCACACCGCATGCGTAAGCGGCGCGTATTTTCTTTGGCTTGCATGTTAATCAATGGTGCATTCACACTGGGAGCAGGAGCGGCGCGTGAGCAGCAGTGAAGCAGGGTTTCGGTGTCGAGTCTGTTTTTGCTGCCCTGCTCACGCTCAATTAAAGTAAAGTACTCTTTTGATGGACAAAAATAAATATAATTTCACACAAAAAGTGCCCAAAATACACAGAATAAGCATGTCTAGCGATTTTTTTTACAATTTTAAAGACCAAGGAGAGGTTGTTTTCAAAAAATGCATGAAATGCATGGCCGTACACTTATTACCAGCTTAACTTACAACTAACCAGATTTACTTTATTTAATTTCCGTTTGAATGAAATCATATTTTGTATTTTAAAGTCACCATGATGGTGGTTAGTGTTTGGTTTAGTTGTGGTCTTGACTCTTAACTCTTAATTATACAATTTTGTCTGGCTTCTATAATTATGTGTTTACGAAGCACAATTGTTGTAGTTAAGACATGAGATCAGATGATGTTGGCTGTTTATTGATAATGACATCATCATGTAAATCCCTGAATCCCTGATCTTATTCAGTGTGTAATGCTTTGTTTATAAGATTTGTGGTTTTAATATTGCTTTATTCATAATATAAATCATTTGATTCTATAGCACATCTAGCAGTATTGTTTATCAAATAATATACATTTTTTAAATACTACTTAGTGCACAAAAACCTTTAATCTATGGCATTACTTAGACACACACAGACATCAAGAAACAGCTAATCTCAACAATGGTGACAATCAAACTAAATATCCAGATAATCAGGTCAACTCTGAGCATAAAACAAGCTACAAAAAATCCAGCTGCATAATTTATTAATGCCGCAGTGCATGCTGGGAGATATGGGTGAGTTTTGATTGGTGGTAGCCAGCATGCAGCATTTAATTTATTGTCACCATTGTTGAGAGTCATACGCTGATTCTTGATGTCTAAGTAATAATGTAGAGGAACAAGTTTAATGCACTAAATGTTTTTACAATCCTTTATATTATTTGATATAGCATTGCTCTCATATTGTAAAAATAAAGTGGGTACTGATATAAAACAACATTAAAAACACAAGTAACATGCAAGCAAAACTTTCAGGCAATTATATGATGATAACTTTATCATCAATAAACAACCTACATCACCTGATAATTTTCTCTAATTTTCTCTATGCTTTTTTGCCACAATAAATGTGCTTTATAAAAACACACAATTATAGCATCCAGAGAAAATTTATATTAAAGAGTGAAGGGCCAAGAGTCCAACTGTCACGGAACGCCCACTCACGCCACCCTGTGGTTTCACTCGATCTCTCTCCCCTGAATACTAGCACTACATTTCCCAGCACTCCCTCCGTCATTATCACTCTTATCACCATCACCTGTGGATCATTACTATCCCCTTTATATGAACTGGTTCTTCCATTGCTCAGTGCGAAGTCTTGTTTTCACCCACGAACATTACCAAGCATTCTCTTTGTCGGACTGTGTTATCCTGTTACCTCGACCTCTGCCTGAACCTCGGACTCTGTGTACCTTTGCTGCCAGCCCCGACCTCTGCCTGTGTTAGACCTTGAGTTTGGATTACCCCTTTGACTTCTGCCTCGTTACTCTTTTGTGTTAAATAAAAGTCTTGCAAATGGATCACTCTGCCTCAGCCTCTGCATTACAGAAGACTTCGCCGCAAACAGATCCAGCAGACTTTCTCCACTTGGCCAACGAAGTTTCAGCGCAAGCTACTGAGCTGGTCACTCATCGTCAACAACTGGTTAAACTGACTTCACTCACCGAAGAGCTCGTGAGGTCCGTGCACGCATTAACTCCACAGATTGCACCCGATCCTCCTCAGCCTGCCGTGAGTACCTCTTCCGGTCATCCCAGAATGTCACTACCAGAGAAATTTGACGGATCACCAGCCACCTGTAAAGGATTTTTATTGCAATGTGAGATCTATTTCAATCAGTCCCGAGAGCACCATACCGACCAGAGTCGAATCTATTTCATATGCTCACTTCTGACTGGAAAGGCGCTGGAATGGGCAACGGCGATGTGGACTGGAGGTCAGATTTCCTCTTTCACCTATGAAGTATTTAAAACTCATTTCAGGGAGGTGTTTGAACATCCCGCGGGAGGAGAGGATCCTGGGGAACTGCTCCTATCATTACGCCAGGCTCACTCATCTGCGGCTGATTACACACTCACTTTCAGAACACTCGCTGCACAAACGGGTTGGGATGAGAAACCACTGATACTCCTATACCGTAGAGGACTCAATTCGGATCTCCAGGGAGAACTGGCATGCCGGGAGGATGGAAAAAGTCTCAATGAACTGATGGACCTCGCCATTCGATTAGACCATCTCATCCGGGCTCGGCGCTCATCTCACAGAGTTAATCAATTCACGTCTCCCTCTGTCAGCGCAGAATATGAACCTATGCAGATTGGTGTCACACACATCTCCATGGCTGAACGGGACAGGAGGAGACGCCTTAATTTATGCATGTATTGTGGTCAACCTGGTCATCTGAGAGCCGCGTGCCCTGTGAGACCTCCAATGAGACCCCACCCGATGCTTACACCTCCTGAGCCTATTGCGGTGAGTCCCAAAATTCCTTCCTTTAATTCTCTCATCTTGAAAGTTTCATTGATTCTGAATGGAGAGACTGTTGAGACGAGAGCTTTAATTGACTCGGGTGCTTCAGGGAATTTAATGGATATTACATTCGCACAAGCTCATTATTTGTCTCTTATTCCTTGTGAGTCTCGTGTGGCCATGACTGCGCTGGACGGGCGCCCCCTGGGGACAGGAGAGGAGCAGTACATCACGCAACCCCTCACTCTCAATATCGGACCACAGCACACAGAGGAGATCCAACTATTCACGATCAATTCACCTCATTACCCAGTGATTTTGGGATTTCCATGGCTAGAACGTCACAATCCACTCATTTCCTGGCCTGAGAGGAGGATTTCTCAATGGTCTCAGTCCTGTCGGGAGAACTGCTTGCCTGCTGTCCAGGGTCCTGAAACGAGTCATGAACCTGTAATAGAATCGGATCTCCAAGGATTACCGGCGGTATACCATGATTTAGCGCTGGCGTTCAGTGAAAGTGAAGCCTCTCACTTACCTCCACATCGAACAGGAGACTGTGCCATCGAACTCTTACCTGGGGCTGTTCCACCGCGTGGGAGAGTATATCCGTTATCTCTGCCAGAGACCGAAGCTATGAGAAGTTACATCGAGGAACAACTCGCTAAGGGTTTCATCACTCGTTCCACCTCCCCAGCTTCAGCGGGATTCTTTTTTGTTAAGAAGAAGGACGGTGGGCTTCGGCCGTGCATCGATTTCCGGGGTCTAAATGAAGTAACCATCAAGTATCGATATCCTCTGCCATTAGTGCCCGCTGCCTTGGAGATGCTTCGCACAGCTCGATACTTCACGAAACTAGATTTACGGAATGCCTACAACCTCGTCCGTATTCGAGAGGGTGACGAGTGGAAGACAGCTTTTTCCACAACTTCAGGTCACTATGAGTACCGGGTTATGCCGTTCGGACTGTCCAATAGTCCCTCCGTGTTCCAGGCATTCGTCAATGAGATCTTCAGAGACATGCTTAACCACACAGTTATAGTCTACATTGATGATATCCTGATTTATTCTGAGACTCTCGAGGCACACATCAGGGATGTTCGAGCTGTCCTTCAGCGCTTAATTGAAAACCAACTCTATGCCAAAATCCAGAAGTGCGAATTTCACCAGACCAGAATCGCTTTCCTGGGTTATATCATTAGTGCAGATGGGGTGTTCATGTATGACAGCAAGGTCCATGCCGTGGTAAACTGGCCTCAACCCACATCTATTAAGGAATTACAGCGCTTTCTGGGATTTGCAAATTTCTACCGCAGATTTATCCGTGGTTTCAGTGTCATTGTGGCCCCTCTCACATCCCTTCTCCAGGGGGGAGGGAGACAATTCCGGTGGTCCCCTGAGTGCACTACGGCCTTTGAGCTGCTTAAAGCGAGTTTCACCACAGCGCCCATTTTGCATCACCCTGATCCGGAAAGAGAGTTTATTGTTGAAGTGGATGCTTCAAACACAGGAATGGGTGCCATTTTATCTCAACGTCACGGAAGTCCGGCCAAGATGTTTCCGTGTGCATTCTTTTCCCGCAAACTCAATTCGGCAGAGCGTAACTATGATGTGGGTGACCGCGAACTTCTGGCTATGAAGGCAGCGTTTGAGGAGTGGAGACACTGGCTTGAGGGCGCGAACCAACCGTTCATTGTACTGACTGATCATAAAAATCTGGAGTACATCCGTTCCGCCAAGCGTCTTAATGCCCGTCAGGCGCGTTGGTCTCTGTTCTTCTCCAGATTCAATTTTACAATCACTTACAGACCGGGATCCCAGAACGGGAAGGCAGATGCTTTGTCTCGTCAGTACGACAGTCCTAATGAACCCTCCAGACCAGAATCTATCCTACCATCCTCGATCATTGTTGCTCCTGTACAGTGGGATATAATCACTGAAATCGCTGCTGCCCAACAGGAATACCCTGCTCCGCCGGAATGCCCCGCAGACCGCCACTTTGTTCCTCCCGGTCTCCGTCACCGCGTCTTACAATGGGTTCACTGCACCCCCAGCGCAGGACATCCCGGGAATCACGGCGACTCATCAGCTCGTCTCCAACAAATTCTGGTGGCCATCTCTACAATCTGACATCATAACTTTCATCCACCAATGTACCACATGTAACACTGTTAAGTCCTCTCATCTTAAGCCAGCCGGTCTTCTACAACCTTTACCCGTTCCTCAACGTCCCTGGTCACATGTTGCAGTGGATTTTGTGACTGATCTACCACCTTCTCAGGGTTTCACCACCATACTGTCCGTAGTGGACCAGTTTTCGAAATCCTGCCGTTTCATTCCCCTGGCGGGGCTGCCCACTGCTCTACAAACTGCTGAAGCTCTCCTGGATCAGGTGTTCCGCCTCTTCGGTCTCCCTGAGGATATTGTCTCGGACCGCGGACCTCAGTTCACTTCTCACGTCTGGAAGGAACTGTTCTCTTAGTTGCACATTAATGTGAGTCTCACTTCAGGCTATCACCCTCAGTCCAATGGACAGGTAGAGAGACTCAATCAGGATCTCCTTCGTTTTCTTCGTACCTATTGTCACCAGAATCAGCATGACTGGAGCCGCTTCTTGGTCTGGGCAGAGTATGCGCAGAATTCCTTGGTAAAACCTGCTACTGGTGTAACCCCGTTCCAATGTGTTCTAGGATTTCAACCTCCTTTATTCCCATGGGCGGGAAAACCTTCCAATCTCCCCACAGTGGACTCGTGGTTACGTCGAAGTGAAGCTACCTGGGACTCTGCTCATGTTCACCTACAGCGGGCTGTTCGGCACTACCAGCGGCACGCAGATCAAAGGAGACGTGCCGGGCCTCGATACAGACCTGGCCAATGGGTGTGGCTTTCTGCCCGAGACCTCCGCTTAAAGCTCCCCAGCAAGAAACTTTCCCCCCGCTTCGTTGGTCCCTTCAAGATCCTTCGTCAGATTACTCCTGTCTCGTTCCGTTTGGACCTTCCTACTCATTATCGCATCTCACCTACTTTTCATGTCTCTCTTTTTAGACCCGCCATGGCCCCCAGGAGAGAGGAGGTTCAGGAGGAGATCGCTCCCGTACAGGCACCCCCAATTGAGGTCGGTGGAGCCGAGGCTTACCGGGTGCGAGAGGTTCTGGACTCCAGACGCCGCAGCGGGGTATTACAATATCTCATCGACTGGGAGGGATACGGTCCAGAGGAGCGTTCTTGGGTCAGAACTCAAGATATTCTCGACCCTACGTTACTCACAACTTTCCATCGTGACCATCCTGATCGGCCTGCACCAAGACCCCGTGGTAGACCCCGTCGCGGATCTAACCCTCGCTTCCGGAGCCGCTCGCAGGGGGGGGGCTCTGTCACGGAACGCCCACTCACGCCACCCTGTGGTTTCACTCGATCTCTCTCCCCTGAATACTAGCACTACATTTCCCAGCACTCCCTCCGTCATTATCACTCTTATCACCATCACCTGTGGATCATTACTATCCCCTTTATATGAACTGGTTCTTCCATTGCTCAGTGCGAAGTCTTGTTTTCACCCACGAACATTACCAAGCATTCTCTTTGTCGGACTGTGTTATCCTGTTACCTCGACCTCTGCCTGAACCTCGGACTCTGTGTACCTTTGCTGCCAGCCCCGACCTCTGCCTGTGTTAGACCTTGAGTTTGGATTACCCCTTTGACTTCTGCCTTACCTCGTTACTCTTTTGTGTTAAATAAAAGTCTTGCAAATGGATCACTCTGCCTCAGCCTCTGCATTACACCAACTAAAGTAAACACTAACCACTATAATGGTGACTTTAAAATAAAACTATTGATTTCATTAAACCGGAAATGAAATAAAGTCAGTCTGGTTAGTAATAAGTGAAGCTGGTAGGGGTATGACGAGATCTCGTGCCACGAGATCTCGCAAGACTAAAACATGACGAGATTTCCCGTCGAGTGAAAAGCTGTCTCGCGATTTCTATTACCATATTCCACCGCTACACTCACATTCGCCTAAACTATCGTTTTGCTGTTTTTATAAAAATAAATAAAAACCATTATAAACTAATGTAAAAGTCTGCTCTGCTCATCCAGCACGAGTTGCAGTTGCAATCAGTGCAGCACGAATCACAGTTCACTGATCGCGTGAGGATGGCGGAGGATTCGTTGCGCAACATAGACTAAACGTCTGATCTTATCTTGTAGAATGCACGCTCAGCCCCGCTGCTATACACGGAGTATGCGCGATCACGATAGTGAAAGTAAAACACAAGCTCGCTAATGTGCATTGCGCACAAATTAGGCCGCGAACATACAATAGTCCGTCTCCCAATACCCATCTCTGGCTGTTTATTTGCGGCTATGGTCTCAGTTTGCACTTCGAATATTGAGAGTACTGTAATGTCTTAAAGACAACAGACAAGAGGCTCTGTTTCTGAACTTATAATCGTAACGCAAGAACAACTGTGGAGACAAACACACCAGCCTCTACCCGGCCTTTCCCGAACTCACCGCATTAACCCTATAACTGCTGGTGCAAAATAAAACAGCAATTTCAAAACAATTATAAAGAGTCTGTGTGCTAACTTTGATTATGGTTGCACTTGCACTTAATAAGACTTCTAGAGTTCAGTTAGGAGGTCACACACAGCCTCAATCAGAAGTTCTGAAAGCTCTTAAATGTACAGTAAGGTCTGAAGAGACTAATGTGAAATCATAGGAGAAAAGCCAGTCAATAAAAACCTTTTACAGTTCTTGTATATTGTTTTCTTTCAATGCATTTAAGATTCATACTCCTAATGCATGTCATTTCAGGTCTACTTTATTAGTTTTTAGTTAAAAACTAAGATTAAGATTATTAGTTAAACATTGCAAAATGCACCTGCATAGTATTTTTCCAGTCATGAATTTTGTCATTGAGGATTTCTGAAAAAAAGTGCAAAAATCTCGTCTCGTCTCGTTCTCGTGAACCCAATCTCGTGTCTCGTCTCGTCTCTGAGATAAGCGTCTCGTCACACCCCTAGAAGCTGGTAATGCTGTTTGAGTTGTTTACTCCTCCTCTGCTGAGATCTTCACAGATTTAATGTGCTGCCATACATGTCACATTTTTTGCGGCGTTTATTCCAACATAATTCAACATTTGTCTGACGTTGGAGCTTGACGTCAAACAAAAGTTGGGTTTAGACGTCAACCCAGTGCTTTAAGTGGGCCGGTACGCGCCGGTACTCAGTACCGCCACTTCCAAATATAGCTCTTGAGCGTACCGCCACCTCTCCGTGCGCCCAGAACGTGCTTTTAGCGTACCGGTACGCTCATTTGCACATCTGTTTTAATCCTTTGGCTGCGCTGATGCTTTTCAGAGCGCCCTTCACAATGCACGCTTCCTAATTCGTCCCACCGAGAGCAGAGACTACATTACCCATATACATTACATTCCTCCCCGCTGAACGCGAGCTATTACAAATGCGTGAAATGCACTCACAGTGGTTGAGCGCGGTAAAGTTAGTTTTAGGTCCGATATTTCGCCGGACATTTGTTTTCCCTTGCCACTGTTCGGCACGGGTCGGCAGTTTTAGATCAATAGCAGGATTAGTTTTAACATTATGTAACCATTGTCGACATTAAATATTCGTTCAAAATTACCTAAGTGCAATAATGCTGCATTTATACATGAGAATGCTTTGACGCGTTTCCACAGCGCGTGCCTAAGGGAACGTCTGCCAACTCCACCAACTGCATTAAACGTAGCCTATAATTTGTATTATTTAAAATTACTTTTCAAATTCCAAAGCTTGTAGAAGGTTCCTATTGGCAATGCTGATCTGGTAGCCTTGAGTAATTAACTTATCTAAGAAAATGATTCATAAAACTCATCAGTTGAGCCTATGTTTACTTTCCAAACAGACGAAAATGAAAAGACTATCAGTCAAAGTTCAGCTTTAGGAGGGGAAGAAATACGGCAGGATAAGGAGACTGAGAGAAAAAGAAAGATTAAGATGAGAGAGCAGGTATTGACAAATAATCTAATGCACACTGACATGGTTTTAAAGCTATTTATTATCCATTTTTGAGCCTTAAAAAGTCTTAAATTGCAAATATGTAGGTCAGAGAAATCAAAATTTTCTCGGGGGAGAACCCCCAAACCCCCCTGACTGCCTACCATTTAAATGCACATGGCTATGGGGGGTGGGAGCTAATGTGGGCTGATGTGGCTACAGTGCCAGGGCTCAATATTTGTCCCAGTGGTCGTCTGTTGACTACTCTATATAAAACCCCTTTAATATAGTTCTTGTTACCTCAGGGGAGAAATGGAGTCAGCAATAATAGTAATAGCCGAATTAGCGGCTGAGAAGTTAAAAGCTGCTATAGAAAAGATTACACAGTGGCTGGAACAGTCATGTCTTAGCTTAAACATCAGTAAAACAAAAGGAATTTTTTTCTCTAAAACAAACGTTAAATCTTCTGATGTTGATATTTTTATTAACGGTGAAAAGATAGAAATAGTAAATGAGCTCAATTATCTTGGTATAATATTGGACTCAAATCTCAGTTTTAAAAAACATGTAAAGAAAATGGTGAGGAATATTAAATTTAATGTGGCAAACTTTAGACAAATTAGACAATGTCTTTCGTTTGATGTAGCTAAGGCTTTTATGCATGCTGCAATCTTTCCTCACATGTCTTACTGTTTGACATGTTGGGGTCAAGCGGGTGAAACTGTTATTAAACCCTTAAAATCTCTATATAAACAGACATTAAAAATTTTAGATAAAAAACCTAACCATTTTCATTCTTGTAGGATCATAGAGAAATATAATTTTCTAAACTTTGACAATTTTAGACTTTATTCAAGTTTGTGTATGGTTCATAAAATCCTAAACGGTCTGGCTCCTTCTGTATTGCGTGACTTTATTAATCTTCGCTGTGAAACCTCTGTGAGATCTACCAGACTATCACTTATTGTTGTGAGTATAGATAAGACCCAATAGCAAATGACAGTCAAATGAAACTTTAATGAATGTTTGCAATAGCCACCAGCAGTCTTGAACAGAAATCCTCTTGGTAAAAGTCACAACATAAATGGGCAACACTTATGGCCGTAGAAACAATAACTGATTAGTCCTCTTGGAAACGATCCGAGGAATAAGCCGTAGGAGAAGCAAGGGCTCAGCTGGGGCTAGGCTTTAGGTCACACAGCAGAGACAACGACAGACAGCAGCGGGGAACAGCGGCAGCATAGACAAGCACGGCACTGTACACAGAGAACTGGTTAGAGCATCAGCAGACAAATACTTGCAGCAAGACGTTTCTCTCATCCCCGACAGGGCAGGACAGGACAAGAGAGTTGAGGAAGGTAAGTCACTAAATGCTTCTTTCATCAGTAGTCAAAGAACAACCTGACAAAGAGACAGGAGGAAGGGAGAGCAGAAGTAGCAAACGTAATTAGAGAGAAAAGGGAACAGGTGCGAAGTAACGAGAGAAAGGTTACGGGTAATAAGGAACAGCTGAGAGTAAGTGATTAGGAGCGTGTAAGAGAGGTGAATGCGAAACTGAAAGTGACCACAAGAGGGCGGTAAAGGATAGGCAGAGCCAGGATCATGACAGTACCCCTCCCTCAACGAGCGCCACCTGGCGCTCCCAAGGGAGAAGACTGGCGAGAGCGGAGGAAATCATCAATCAACGAGCGGTCCAGGACGTCCTGAGATGGTATCCAACTTCTCTCCTCAGGACCATACCCCTCCCAGTCTACCAAATACTGATAACCGCGACCGCGACGACGAACATCCAGGAGCTTACGGACAGTATACACGGGAGAGCCCTCGACAGAGATGGGGGGGTGGGCGGGACGGGACGGCGCGCGTGTAACAGGCTTTATGCAAGACACATGGAATACTGGGTGGACGCGACGAAGATAAGAAGGAAGCTTTAGCTTGACTGAGACAGGACTAATAATTTTAGAAATCCGGAAGGGACCGACAAAACGGGGAGCGAGCTTCCGCGAGACGGACTGAAGAGGAAGATTCTGGGTGGATAGCCATACTCTTTGACCGCATAAATAGCGAGGGCTCTTGATGCGACGTCTATTGGCAGTTGCGCACATCCTAGTTCTAGATCGACAAAGGGCTGATCTCACTCTCTTCCAGGTTCGTTTGCATCGCTTAATGAAAGCCTGGACCGACGGAACGAGTGAATCAGACTCCTGGGAGGAAAATAGAGGTGGTTGATAGCCCAGGCAACACTGAAAAGGCGAGAGAACAGTAGCTGAGGACGGAAGAGAATTATGGGCATACTCTGCCCAGGGTAGCTGCTCGGACCAGGACGCGGGATTCTTAAAAGCGAGAGTGCGCAAAATGCGGCCGACAATTTGGTTCGCGCGTTCGGCCTGACCATTAGTCTGGGGTTGAAACCCGGACGAAAGACTAGCAGAAGCCCCGATAAGGCGGCAAAATTCCTTCCAAAATTGAGAGGCGAATTGGGGGCCTCTATCAGAAACAATGTCAGAAGGAAGGCCATGGAGCTTAAATACATGATCGACCATTATCTGGGCCGTTTCCTTGGCGGAGGGAAGTTTAGTCAGGGGAATGAAGTGCGCGGCCTTGGAGAAACGATCAACGACTGTAAGAATAACGGTAAAACCCTTAGACGAAGGGAGACCAGTAATAAAATCAAGAGCTATGTGAGACCATGGACGAGAGGGAATAGGCAATGGTCTCAGCAAGCCAGCTGGAGGGGAGTGACGGGACTTAGTCTGAGCGCAAATAGCGCACGCGGCAACAAAACGACGGATATCCTTATCCTGACCGGGCCACCAGAAACGTTGCTTGACCGAGGCAGCGGTACCTCTGACACCCGGATGGGCAGCTAACTTGGAGGTATGGGACCACTGAAGAACCGCGGGACGGGCGGAGAGCGGGACGAAGAGCAAATGCTTAGGGCAACCTCGCGGTACGCTGGAATGAGCAAGCGCTCGTTTAACAAGTTGTTCAATGCCCCAGATAGTCGCCCCAACCACCCGTTCAGAAGGAATGATGTCCTCCTGGATTGGGGTGACTACAGGAGGCTCAAAAAGTCGAGAAAGCGCGTCGGGCTTAACATTCTTAGATCCGGGGCGGTACGAAATAGTAAACTCGAAGCGTGTAAAGAATAGAGCCCAACGCGCCTGGCGCGCATTCAATCTCTTGGCGGAACGAATGTATTCGAGGTTACGGTGATCGGTCCAAACGACAAATGGAACCGATGCTCCCTCCAACCAGTGACGCCACTCTCCCAACGCCAAACGAATGGCGAGTAACTCGCGGTCTCCAACATCATAATTGCGCTCTGACGGCGTAAGACGGTGTGAAAAATACGCGCAAGGATGAACCTTTCCATCCTGAGATGAACGTTGGGAGAGGACGGCCCCAACACCCACCTCTGAGGCATCAACCTCGACTATGAACTGGCTCGAGACGTTGGGAGAAATTAAAATGGGAGCAGTAGAGAAAAGACTCTTAAGACGATCAAACGCACATTGGGCGGAGTCGGACCAAACAAAACAAGACTTGGATGACGTAAGAGCGGTTAACGGGGCCGCAACCTGACTAAAGTTCCGAATTAACCTACGATAAAAATTAGCAAAGCCAAGGAATCGCTGAAGGGCCGTGCGTGAGTCTGGAACTGGCCAGTCAGCAACAGCCTGGACCTAAGTCGAATCCATCCCAATTCCCTCCGCCGAAATAACGGACCCGAGGAAGGTCACTGAGTGGGTGTGAAACGAACATTTCTCCGCCTTGACAAACAGCCGATTCTCAAGCAAACGCTGAAGAACGCGTCGAACGTGCTGAATATGAACCTGAAGAGAGGGAGAAAAAATCAGAATATCGTCAATGTATACAAAGACAAAAATGTTAAGTATATCGCGAAGGACGTCGTTAACGAGAGCTTGAAAAACGGCCGGAGCGTTTACGAGCCCGAACGGTAGAACGCGATATTCAAAGTGTCCGAGAGGGGTATTGAACGCGGTCTTCCACTCGTCACCCTCCTTTATCCGTATCAAATGATAAGCATTACGTAGGTCTAACTTTGTGAAAAATCTAGCTCCCTGCAAGATCTCAAAGGCGGATGACATAAGGGGCAAAGGATATTTATTCTTTACCGTTATGTCATTAAGACCCCGATAATCTATACAGGGACGCAAGGACCCATCCTTCTTTTTCACAAAGAAGAAACCAGCGCCCGCAGGAGAGGAGGAGGGAACAATGGTACCTGCATGAAGCGCCTCAGAGAGGTAATCCTCTAGAGCCTTACGCTCAGGAATCGACAAGGAATACAGTCTACCCCGAGGAGGCATAGAACCGGGAAGGAGCTCGATACTACAGTCATACGGACGGTGGGGAGGAAGAGAAGTGGCCCGGGCTCGACTGAACACCGCTCGCAGATCGTGATACATCTCCGGGACTCCAGACAAATCACCAGGCTCTTCCTGAAAAACAGAGACAGAAGAAACAGGAGGAATGGCAGAGACAAGACACTTAACATGACACGACAGATTCCATGATAAAATGGATCCCTTAGACCAGTCGATATGGGGGCTATGTAGAACCAACCAGGGATGGCCTAAAACAATAGGAGAAAAGGGGGAGCAGAAAACTAAAAAGGAAACAGTCTCGCGATGATTTCCAGAGACCGTGAGTGTCAGGGGATCAGTCTCAAAGGTGATCTTAGGAAGGGAACTACCATCTAAGGCAAAAAGGGGAGTGGCCTCCTTACGAACTTTGAGGGGAATACCTTGCTCACGAGCCCAGGTCTCGTCGATGAAATTCCCCTCGGCCCCAGAGTCTATCATAGCGTTAGTAGAAACTGTGAAACCCTGCCAGTGCAGGTGGACAGGAATAACCGTGTTGACACGACGAGAAGGAATCTGAGAAGTTGCGCTCGCCAGCAACCCTCCTCTCACTGGCGAGCGTTGGCTTTTACTTGACACGTTGAAACGAAATGCTTCCCGGAGCCACAGTAAAGACACAGTCGATTCATGATTCGTCGTTCTCGTTCCTTGGGGGAAATACGTAAGCCCCCCAGCTGCATAGGCTCAGTTGTCGCCTCCAAGGCAGTGGGAGAGGGAGATGATGAAGAGAGAGCCGCGAAAGAACCAGCCTCAATGCTCCTCGCTCGTCGCCGCAAATCAAAACGCTTCTCAATGCGGATAGCCAGGTCGATGAGGGGATCTAGGCGACTAGGAACCTCTCTGGCGAGGATCTCATCCTTCAATTCTGCGTTGAGACCCTCTAGGAAACGGGCCAACAGAGCGGGCTCGTTCCAGCCGCAAGTCGTGGCGAGTGTGCGGAACTCAATTGAGAAGTCGGCGGCAGAACGTCTCCCTTGACGGAGTGATGAGAGCAAGCGGGAAGCCTCGACTCCATGAGCCGAACGATCGAAAACACGAATCATCTCCTCCTTGAACAGACTGAAGCGATCCAGGAACTCTGCCTCCGCCTCCCAGCTGGCCACTCCCCATTGACGAGCCCGTCCGGAGAGAAGGGAAATCACGAAGGCAACCTTGGCCCGGTCCCTGGCGTAAGTCGAGGGTTGAAGAGAGAATATCACCTCACATTGAGTAATAAAAGATCGACACTGAGTTGGCTCACCCGAGTAACAAGGAGGGTTATTAATTCTTGGCTCAGAAGACGAGATCGACGGAGATAGGGGTGATGTCTCCTGTCGAAGATGACGAAGCTGAGCGGCCAGATCAGACACTTGCGCAGCCAAATTCTCCATTCCGCGTCTCGTAGCAGACAACTCCTCTTCGTGCCTGCCCAGCAAGGCTCCCTGGCGTTCGACAGCAATGTGGAAAGGAGTCTCATTCGCTGGGTCCATTTCTGGTCAGGTTGTTCTGTTGTGAGTATAGATAAGACCCAATAGCAAATGACAGTCAAATGAAACTTTAATGAATGTTTGCAATAGCCACCAGCAGTCTTGAACAGAAATCCTCTTGGTAAAAGTCACAACATAAATGGGCAACACTTATGGCCGTAGAAACAATAACTGATTAGTCCTCTTGGAAACGATCCGAGGAATAAGCCGTAGGAGAAGCAAGGGCTCAGCTGGGGCTAGGCTTTAGGTCACACAGCAGAGACAACGACAGACAGCAGCGGGGAACAGCGGCAGCATAGACAAGCACGGCACTGTACACAGAGAACTGGTTAGAGCATCAGCAGACAAATACTTGCAGCAAGACGTTTCTCTCATCCCCGACAGGGCAGGACAGGACAAGAGAGTTGAGGAAGGTAAGTCACTAAATGCTTCTTTCATCAGTAGTCAAAGAACAACCTGACAAAGAGACAGGAGGAAGGGAGAGCAGAAGTAGCAAACGTAATTAGAGAGAAAAGGGAACAGGTGCGAAGTAACGAGAGAAAGGTTACGGGTAATAAGGAACAGCTGAGAGTAAGTGATTAGGAGCGTGTAAGAGAGGTGAATGCGAAACTGAAAGTGACCACAAGAGGGCGGTAAAGGATAGGCAGAGCCAGGATCATGACACTTATGAGTAATTGTCTGGTTTCCTTTCGTCGCTCCGCTTTTGGACTATCTTCTTTCGCAGTGAAAGCCACTAATCAGTGGAATGCCCTACCAGAGGACATAAAAGGGTGTAAAGCTCATGGTCTTTTTAAATTGAAGTTAAAATCTTTTTTAAAATTGAACCAATTATGTAATCATTGAGATTGTTGTAGTTAAATTGATTGACTGATTTATTTATTGATGTTTCTTTATGGCCTTGACAGTATGTGTGTATGGATGTATTTATTATATGTGAACATAGGTATTGTCTGTGTGTAACTATGTTTGGTTTGCTTTGCCCTGTCTGTGGGACTACGGATGAAAAATAGCCTTTGGCTAAATCCGGTACAATACATGAAATGGAAATTTTATGTTAAAAATTGTGCATGGTCCCTTCATAAATAAATAAAAGAAAAAAAAAAAAAAAAATAATGTATATTATATAAATATATATTAATATATTATTAAAGAGGTGAGTACCGGCACCTCTTTTGGGCCACTTAAAGCACTGCGTCAACCTGATTTTCACTTTCAACCAAAATATGACGTCTGACCGACGTTGGATTAGTTGGAGTCCAACGTCTTCCTGATGTCATATTGACGTACTGTGCCTGTGTGTTGTTACCACTGGACGAGCAGAAAGTGACAGTGGCTATTTGGCATATAACAATCAACGCAACGTCATTGCCATAGAAAACAATGCAGATATTCCCAAAACAATCAGAACACAGACACATTCTTCATTTTTAAAGAAAGACACGGAGACACAAATATCATGAATGTGCAGAAAGAGCTCATGTGAATATAATTACCTGCACAGTATGCTGAATCAGAGTGAGTTGGTCTAACCAGCTCATAGATATAATAATCGCCTGGACAGGCTTTGACTTTAATGGGATAAGACCCGAAAAAGCAGCAGAAACTCCCAGAGTAACCGCAGACATCTCGAGTGACGACTCCATCTGTTACTGTTGGGTGTCCACCATGGATCGACAGTGGGTAATTAGTGCCACAGCTGGACCTCGCAACACACGTGTCTGGGATATGAGCGCTCACACTGTTAATGAAGAGACGATACCAGCCGCTCCAGGAGACAGACCGGTCACACTTGTAGACTGAAGCATCTGTATTATTGATGGATCTCCATGGATCGTCCAGCACAGCGTAGTTGTAGCAGGGGTCTGTAGAGAGATACACTTATGAAAAGTTTCATAGAGTCACAGTCTAACACATTATACTGTATTATACATATATTTATTATATCTTTAATTTATAATTAAATTCTATATTATGAAAACACCAGTACAAAGTTATAGTCTCGATAAATAAAAAAATCCAATTCCTAAATGCCAATAACCAAATTGATATTCACAAAATTTATTTCCAAATTCAAAACGTTTCTTGTCATTTTTTTATTTATGTGCAAATTGTCACATATTTGTAAATCACCCTGAATTTGTGTGTAAATATTTTAGGTTAAAATAAAAGTAGAAAAAAAGATAATGAGAGATGAATGAGGGATGAATGAGAGATGAATGAGGGATGAATGATGGATGAATGAGAGATGAATGAGTGATGAATGAGAGATGAATGAGTGATGAGTGAGAGATTAATGAGAGATAAATGAGGATGAATGAGGGATGAATGATAGATTAATGAGAGATGAATGAGGATAAATGAAGTGAATGAGAGATGAAATGAGAGATGAATGAGGATGAATGATAGATAATGAAGATGAATGAGAGATGAATGAGATGAATGAGAGATGAATGATAGATGATGATGAATTGAGAGATGAATGAGATGATGAATGAGAGATGAATGAGGATGAATGAGAGATGAATGAAATGAATAAATGTGATGAATGAGATGATAAGAGAGATGAATGAGTTGAATGAATGAGAGATGAATGAGTGATGAATGAGGAGATGAATGAGATGAATGTGATGAATGAGAGATGAATGAAAAATGAATGAGGATGATGAGAATGAATGAGAGATAATGAGGATGAATGAGAGATGAATGAGTTGAATGAGAGATGAATTGAAGATATGAATGAGTGATGATGAGAGATGAATGAGAGATGAAATGATGGATGAATGAGGGATGAATGATAGATTAATATGAGAGATGAATGAAGAGATGAATGAGTGATGAGTGAGAGATGAATGAGAGATAATGAGGGATGAATGAGGATGAATGATAGTGATTAAGAAGTGATGATGAGAGATGAATGGAGTAATGAGTGAGAGAAAGGAATGAGAGATAATAGATGGATGAATGATGATGAATGAGTGATAGAGAATGAATGAGAGATGAATGATGGATGAATGAGAGATGATGAGTGATGAATGAGAGATGAATGAGTGATGAATGAGAGATGAATGATGAGTATGATGAGAGATGAATGAGATGATGAATGAGTGATGAGTGATAGATGAATGAGTGTGAGTGATGATGATGAATGAGATGAAAGAATGATGAGTATGAGAGATGAATGAGTGATGAATGAGAGATGAATGAGATGAAGAATGAATGAGTGATGAATGAGATGATGTGATGATGATGAATGGAGAATGAATGAATGAGGATGAATGGAGATGATGGATGTAGAGAGTGAATGAGTGATATGAGTAATGATGAATGGAGATGAATGAGATGAATGAGAGATGAATGAGAATGAGAGATGAATGAGATAATGATGGATGAATGAGTGATGAATGGAGATGAATATATAAAATGAATGAAGGAATGATGATGAATGAGTGATGAGATGAGTGAATGAAGATAATGAGGATGAATGAGGGATGAATGAATAATGATATAATGAAGATGAATGAGTGATGAGTGAGAGATGAATGAGAGATAAATGAGGATGAATGAGGGATGAATGATGATAGATTAATGAGAGATGAATGAGAGATGAATGATGATGAGTGAGAGATGAATGAGATGATATGAATGAGGATGAATGAGGATGAATGAGAGATGAATGAGTGATGATAGAGTGAATGAGGATGAATGAGAGATAAATGAGATGAATAAAGTATGATGAAAATGAATGAGGGATGAATGAGAGATGAATGAGGGATGAAGAGAGATGAATGAGTGATGAAGAGATGAATGATGATGAATGAGTAATGATGGATGAATGAGAGATGAATGAGGATGAATGAGGTGAAGGATGAGATGAATGAGTGATGATGAGAGATGAGATGAGTGATGAATTGAGTGGATGAATGGATGAAGTGAGGTAATAGTGAAGTGACTGAAGAGAGTGTTGGGATATGAGCGTAATGGTATATTGATGAGAGATACAGCTAGATAGGATGAAGATGGTGAATGTGTAGAACTGAGAGTTGTATTGATTGATGGATTCATGGATGTAGAATGGTAGTGATAGAGTGGGTTGTGAGAGATGAACTTATGAATGAATTGTATGAGTAAGTATAAATGATGATGATGATAATATGATATGAGTGTGAATGTAGAATAATTGAGTATGAATAAGATAATGAAGTATAGTCTGATAATAAAGAAAATGAGATAAATGAAGATAATGATATTAATGTTATTTCAATGAAAGTTATGATGTATGATGTTGTGTTATGTGAAGTTGAATATGAAGTATGAATTGGTGATGAATGAAATGATGTATATGAGAGATGAAAGATAAAGTAGAAATAAGTAATGAGAGATGAATGAGGGATGAATGAGAGATGAAGTGAGGGATGAATGAGAGATGATGAGTATGAATGAGTGATGAATGAGAGGATGAATAGAGAGAGATAATGAGTGATGAATGAAGGAATGATGAATGGTGGATGAAGAGGATGAATGAGGATAATGAGAGATAATGGAGAATGGATGAATGGATTAATGAGAGATGAGGAGATGAGTGATGAGTATGAGAGATGAATGATGAGATAAATGAGGGATGAATGAGGATGAATGAGTAGATAATGAGAGATGAATGAAAGATGAATAGTTGATGTGAGAGATGAATGAGAGATGAATGAGGATGAATGAGGATGTGAATTGAGAGATGAATGAGAGATGAATGAGTGATGATGAGAGATGAATGAGAGAAATGAGGGATGAATGAGGATGAATGATGATTGAATGAGAGATGAATGAAGATAGATGAGTGATGAGTGAGAGATGAATGAGAGATGAATGATGGATGAATGAGAATGAATGATGATGAATGAGAGATGAATGAGATGAAAGAGAGATGATGAGTGATGAATGAGAGATGAATGAGGATGAATGAGGATGATGATGGATGAATGGAGATGAATGAGGATGAATGAGTGATGAGTGAGAGATGAATGAGGATGAGTGAGAGATGATGAGAGATGAATGAGGATGAATGAGAGATGAATGAGTGATGAGTGAGAGTGAATGAGAGATGAATGAGGATGAATGAGAGATGAATGAGTGATGAGTGAGAGATGAATGAGGATGAATGATGGATGATGATGGATAATGAGAGATGAATGGATGAATGAGGATGAATGAGGAGAATGAGAGATGAATGAGGATGAAGAAGATGAATGAGTGATGAATGAGAGATGAATGAGAGATGAAGAGATGAATGAAGATGAATGAGGATGAATGATGATGATGAGGATGATGAGAGATGAATGAGAGATAAATGAGGGATGAATGAGGATGAATGATGATTAATGAGAGATGAATGAGGATGAAGAGGATGAATGAGTGATATGAGGATGAATGAGGATGAATGAGGATGAATGTGGATGAATGAGAGATAATGAGAGATGAATGAGAGATGAATGAGTGATGAGAGAGATAATTGAAGATGAGAATGAATGGATGAATGAGTGATGAATGAGAGATGAATGAGAGATGAATGAGGGATGAATGAGTGATGAGTGAGAGATGAATGAGAGATGAATAAGTGATGAGTGAGAGATGAGTGAGAGATGAATGAGAGATGAATGAGGGATGAATAAGTGATGAGTGAGAGATGAATGAGGGATGAATGAGATATGAATAAGTGATGAGTGAGAGATGAATGAGAGATGAATAAGTGATGAGTGAGAGATGAATGAGAGATGAATGAGAGATGAATAAGTGATGAGTGAGAGATGAATAAGTGATGAGTGAGAGATGAATAAGTGATGAGTGAGAGATGAATGAGAGATAAATGAGAGATGAATGAGAGATGAATGATAGATGAATGATAGATGAATGAGGGATGAATGAGAGATGAATGAGAGATGAATGATAGATGAATGATAGATGAATGAGGGATGAATGAGTGATGAGTGAGAGATGAATGAGAGATGAATGATGGATGAATGAGAGATGAATGAGTGATGAGTGAGAGATGAATGAGAGATGAATGAGAGATGAATGAGAGATGATAGAGTGATGAGTGAGAGATGAATGAGAGATGAATGAGAGATGAATGAGGGATGAATGAGTGATGAGTGAGAGATGAATGAGAGATGAATGATGGATGAATGAGAGATGAATGAGTGATGAGTGAGAGATGAATGAGAGATGAATGAGAGATGAATGAGAGATGATAGAGTGATGAGTGAGAGATGAATGAGAGATGAATGAGAGATGAATAAGAGATGAGTGAGAGATGAATGAGAGATGAATGAGAGATGAATGATAGATGAATGAGGGATGAATGAGAGATGAATGAGAGATGTAATAGAAATTTTACATTTAGGAGTGTTCTTTTTATTTTATTTTCTGTTTTTATTAATTTACTTACTGCTTTTATTAACAGTTAAGACCTATATAATCAATAAGCATTTAAAGGAAGATGTTCATATAAGCTAAAGAACATTATTGAAGAATATAACCAAGCTGATAGAAATGCATAAGTAAGATAAGCTTCTGGAACAGTATGTTCTGTCACATAGAAAAATAGACCGTTGAACTCCAAGTGTGAAATGTATGTGTATTCTGAGTGACCTTTTGTATCTCAAGTGTGAAATGTATGTGTGCAGTCTTCGATCAGAAATAGATATAGACAAGAGTGAGATGTCAAACTAACAGCTAAAAACAGGAAACTTTAACGAAGATGTCATTGTTCTGTCTAGATGAATTTATGTTGGAACGAGAAGACTTGCAAACAGATTTCCTTTTAAGGTTTTTGAAACAGAGGCAGCCTACAAAGGATGTGTCAGATTATATAACCTGGGTGAAAGCAACCAGACCTTCGCCTTCACATTTAGACTCTGTCTGTATGTGAATGTCAATTTTACTTCTTTGCAAAGAAATAAACTTTTGTTACTTTGAATTTTGAAAGGTTTCCACTTGTCTCCTTCTTCCTAACTCTTCGAATAGAATTATTTCCACAACAGAGATGAATGATGGATGAATGAGAGATGAATGAGAGATGAATGATGGATGAATGAGGGATGAATGAGAAATGAATGATGGATGAATGAGAGATGAATGAGGGATTAATGATGGATGAATGAGAGATGAATGAGAGACGAATGATTAAAGACTGTTTCTGACTATGAAGTGTGGCATATTCAGAACTGTGTACAGTGAATGACAGACACACCTGAGAACAATCTACAGGTTTCATATCTCCACCGAAATATTTCCATGACTTTTGAGGCAAATATTCATGTTAAAATCCATGTTCAAGTTTACCATAGCATATCTGTAGCCATTAGAAAACATTCAGAAAAGAGCCAATAGAGACACAGTGTGTTACATTACCAGGTGAGATGGTCACTGGTGTGACAGCTGTAGGGCTGGTGTTAATGCTGCCAGTGTCTGAAAGTTTGGATGAATAATGATTAATGAACAGAAACACAAATATCATGAATGTGTAGAAAGAGCTCATGTGAATATTATTACCTGCACAGTATGTTACATTGCAGCCAATTGGACTGACCAGCTCATAGACATAATAATCGGCTGGACAGGCTTTGACTTTAATGGGATAAGACCCGTAATAGCAGCAGAAATTGTCCTTTTGACTGCAGAGATCTCGAGTGACGACTCTATCTGTTACTGTTGGGTGTCCACCACGGATCCACAGTGGGAAATCAGTGCCACATCTGGACTGAGCAACACACGTGTCTGGGATATGAGCGCTCACACTGTTAATGAAGAGACGATACCAGCCGCTCCAGGAGACAGACTGGTCACACTTGTAGACTGAAGCATCTGTATTATTGATGGATCTCCATGGATCGTCCAACACAGCATAGTTGTAGCAGGGGTCTGTAGAGAGACCTGTTATGAAAATATATTAAGAAATTAGCAAGTTTTTTTTTTTTTCACCATTTTTTTTTTTAAAATGCCTTTATAGGATTTTTAAAATATCAATGCATTTTAGACAAGAAAAAGACAAACATGTACATTGGAAGTAAACACGTTTGATACACATACCAGTACAATCATGTACATATTTTTAAAGACTTATTTAATTCCATTTTCTTGGTCTAGAAATTACCATTTAAAAATGCCCTAACATTTCCAGGTTCAGCGTGAATCCTGGGTCATAAAGTAATATTAAAGTAACAATCTGACATTTGTTTCCTCAGCATTTTATAGGAAAATAATGAAGTTATAGGGGATTATCACGCTTCCGGGTTTCATGGGCGGGATTTGTCAACTTTGTGCATGTCAACTTCCGGCGCAGTTCAACAATGGCGGAAACGAAAGCTAGATGTCACTGCTCTGTTCCACTTTGTAAATCTAACAAACAACGCCAACCCTACTTAAGTTTCCATGGATTCCCGACTGAATTGAGTCTAAGGAAGAAGTGGATTTAAGCAGTTCGCCGGGATGAAGGGCCAAACTTTAAAATAAGACAAGGTAGCACGTTTGTTTGTAGCCGGCATTTTAGTGAATCAGACTACATTAATGTTACAGGTAGTGCTAGCAGACTAGCGTTAGCTGACGAGGCTAACTTTACCAACCGGGGTCGAATCAAACGTCTAAAAATCGGGTCTGTACCCTCCCGTTTCCAGTGGAACAACTGGGGACTGCCAAGAAGGGAGTCCGCTTATAAAAGAGCATCAACTCGCTTAGGCCATGACGTTTGCCCAGCCCTTTCACTGGAGCAGCCCCTGCCATGTGAGGAAGAGGCGATGGAGGAGGTCTCAGCTTCGGTGGTGATGACAGAACATGATTACGCTTCTGCTCCTAAACCAGGTATGTCATTGTTTAATAAGAAGCTTTAATAAGACTCAGTATATGTTTAATTTATACAATGAAAACTAAGCAGTGTTTTTTTTTTTTTTTTTTTTTACATTTGATTATTTAATTTCTGTTGTTAAACTAATGTATTCTTTCTGGAAACCATCCCTGTGGTTTACTGATATTAAAATAACACTTCTTATGCGACAGTAATACACTGATGTTCACTTTCAGAATCTGTAAAGATGTTTTCGTGTCACAAAAAGAATGTGAAACACATATGTAGGTTATATAATTTTAAATATATTTTAAAGATCATTTACGTTTATTTTACACACTTTAAGCATTATCGTATTTACATACATTATTTAATGATTTGTTGCACTTTTTTCACGTCGATATCATGCAGCACTAATACTGAGGAGGTGTGTGTAACTTTTTAGAGCACCGGCACAAAATGTTTAGACTTATTGATGTACCAGCATTTGACCAATACCACAATGTGAAAAGCTTCATCACAAGTACAACAGTTGCATTTTATATCTTACTTGATTAAACGTAAAGGTGAATATTGAGCTATAAAAAGCTATTTCATGTAGAGGTTTAGAGGTCCAAACTACTTCTAATATGCAAATCACAGACAAAATCTGAGTCAGATGTTTAAATTGTTTCTCTCAACTCATACAGGTGCACTGGATGCTGCTGCTGCACGCATACATCAATTGGAAGAGAAAATCAAGGAGCTGACAACAGAGCTGTCACAGCTGAAAGTGGATCAAGTGCATTTTCACAGATTTTGTGTCTCAGATAAGGACATCCTTTTTTACACAAGATTCACGTCAAGATATGTTTTTTGTGACTTCTGGGAGGCTATTCAACCATCTGCCTCCATGCTGGTTTATTGGTCGAAAGCTCAAAAAAAGGGACAAACATTTGAACCCATTTCTCCCAGTCCAACGCGTAGACTGCAACTGGTGGATGAGTTTTTTCTCTTCTGCTGCCGAGTTGCTGCAGGCCTGCAAGAGAAGGTGCTGGCTGACATGTTTCAGGTCAGTGTGTCCACTGTGTCCCGTGTTGTTATAACATGGGCCAACTACCTTTACCTGCTTCTTGGCTCCCTTCCCATCTGGATGAGTAAACAGCAAGTCAAGAACACCATGCCAAGCAAATTTGTGCAGTACTGTCCAGATGTTCGGGTAATCATCGACTGCACCGAGGTACGATGTCAGAATCCATCATCCCTCACTCTCCAGTCCGAGGTTTTCTCATCATACAAAAACACGACAACCTTTAAGGGATTAATTGGAATTGCCCCATGTAGTGCTGTGACTTTTGTGTCAAGTCTCTTCACCGGCTCCATCTCTGACCGAGAGCTGACTGAACGAAGTGGACTGCTCGACTTACTGGAGCCAGGAGTTGGCTGCATGGCAGACAAGGGTTTCACCATTGAGAAGCTGCTAGCTGACCGTGGGGCAACGCTGATTATACCACCCTTCAAGATGACAGGTAGGCATGAAAGGAATGAACATTTCAAATTAAAATTGTGAAATGATAATCATTAAGATGTGCAGACAAATGTTTAAAAAGTACTGAGGCAGTCACTGAAATAATAGAAATTAACTTTTCATCTCTAACCACAGTGCAGTTCACCAAAGAGGATGCTCTAAAAACACAAGCAATCGCCCGACTTCGAATCCTTGTGGAAAGAGCAATACGCAGAGTCAAGGAATACCGCATCTGGGAACACACTCTCCCTCTAACCTTGTCTGGGACAGTCAACCAGCTGTGGACCGTCTGCTGTGTGATGACCAACTTCCAGGGACCACTTGATTTAAAAGGCTACATCCCTGTTGAATAGTGTTTCCCCTGATCACATGCATTTAACTGTACTGAAAACATTGTATATATTGATGTATATAATAAGTCGTTCATATATAATCAATTCTAAATGTCAGTTCGTCCTGAAAGTATTCAAAATGATGTAAAAATGTAATGTAGTAAATAATGTACTCAGGAAAATAATTAATAAAGTCCTTTGATTCAATTCTTTTATTAATTCAGATCATTTCACTTTCTGCTGAAGATACACATTCATATATGTACCAAAGAAGTACAGGTCCACCTTCTTTTTCATATCTTTAATCATTTCATCATCCCTCCAGACTCTTTCAACTGTGAAGTCTCCCTCAGTGTCTGTTATAAAATCGCACCAACTCAATCCAGTTACTGCCAATTGACCTTGAACCTGCCAGTAGTATTTATGATTCTGCTTCAGTTTTGCCTGACCATTAACCATTTTTACTTGTCCTGCCTCAGAAATGCTAGAGATGTCTGGGCATTTAACTTCAGCAAGCCCAAAACACGGAATGGCACTAGGGTCATATACCCTTGCATCTGGGCTAGCCCCGAGGTGAGGAGCATCGGGATGGATAACAAATCCACAGCGTGAGACATTTACATTGAAATGTTTTGAATATTGTTCCAGCACCTGTGGCTCGCGTTCAAGGCCCCTTTTCATGGCGGGAGTTTGGAGTACTCCCTTTAGTATCCGCCCTGCCAGGGTCTGACCAGAAGATGGCCCTTTCACATGGCTAACCTCATAGAACCTACTAGCTGTCACTCTAGGCTTGCGTAAAGCTTGCCATAATGGGCACTCAGACTGCTCACGTGTCTGCTCCTCTCTCTCAGCTGCCATCTCGTGTGTCACCGTTAAGCTGTCCAAATGGAGAAACTGTTGAGAGTTTGGGTCAAAGATTGGGAAAGTACTGGGAAATGTTGACCCCTCTAAAGGCAGACTAGGGAATATTGGTGCATCTGGGTGTTGAAGATCATTTCCGTGTTTGACATCAGGAGGACACTGGTAGGACAGGGGTGAACCTCGCGGCACAGGTCCGAACCTGGAGTCGACCATGGAGAGTTGAGACAAGCCATGCAGCACTGAGGATATTAGTGGTTGTGGCCTGAGATTTTTCAGTCGTTTCCCAAGAGACAAGACTTGCGGGTCAGGGAGGGATCCTGAAACGTAAATAACATTAAGTGTTAAATTATCCACGCATCTCTTGCAGCTTGTTTTGGTTTTCAATTCTGATGGCAAGAGTCTTTCTGGGGAATTGCTCACTGCAATGTTATATTTGCTACATAATCTATGTGTATAAAAGTGGCAAGATATAATTATATATTATACGACAGCCAACAGTATGATATTAGTTACAGTAGTAACATTACCTGTGTATGCTTGATAGAGTGTTGATTTTCATACACTCCTGGTGGATGGCTTTGGTCTCCTAACAACCAAGTCCTGAACCGGCTCTGCATGGATTCCCTGGGAATGATATTAACAAGTAGCCATGATTGTAATAGTATCTTGCTTGTAATGGTGTAAACACACTACACAAAATAGACTGGAAGTTTATTCAATGCGGTGCAGCTCTGCGCGGCTACAATGTTACCTTTGTCCTTGGTCGATGCCATGTTTGTAGAGAGCTTGTGCAGGCCACAGGTGGTGGAACAGCTCTCACCTGCAGAACAAGAGATAGAAGAGCAAACCGGGATTGAGGATGTGCTAGGGCTGCTCGATTATGGAAAAAAATTATAATCACGATTATTTTGGTCAGTATTGAAATCACGATTATTTCACATGACTTTGGGAAGGTGTTGCATTTATTAAAAAGACACCTTTCAACAATTCTTAAAAAAAAACTAAATTTTAACATTTATTGTACTTTTTAACCTATTAAACAGAACTGCAAATTCACAAGTGGTAAAAAAGGTGACATGTTTAGGAAGTAATTTGTTGTAGGGAGGGGGTCACCAGTAGCCTCGTGAGACCATACTGATCTCGCGAGCTTTCAAGGTTTCACTCGCAGATCAGTCTGGATACTTTCCGTTAAAGAAAATTTGGGAGCAGTTCACCAAACGAACGTCCAATCAGCGTTGGCTTTGAGGCGGGTTGTGACGCAACGAGAAGCGCGACAGTTCAGTCTTAAGAACATGGCGGCTTCAGCGGATGAAACTAGCATCAGTGTGGCTATCGAGCAAGTTTTATCGGAATTACAGAGTTATTACGGAATTACAGAGCTAACGAGCCTTTACCTGCAGCAGCAAGAGTAGCTGGCTTGTGGTTGTGTTTTCGTCGTCGACGTCGCGCTCATATGCTTCGTTGATCTGATTGGTTGATTTGGCCCGTCTATCACCAACATAGGCCAATCAGCTAACCAGTATTTTCGCCCCTTACCAAAACTACTTCAACGGAAGGTTTCCAGATGGATATGCGGAGCAAATCCATCTGGCGGAGTCAGGTTAGGTCACCAGGGCGTTATTTACCTTTATAAAGGACAATTTTTTTAAACCTTACAAAATACGTTTTTTCTTTCATATCTTTCATGTCAAATTCTTACATTTGATGCATTTTAATAAACAGGGCTGTTATCAATCAAATTAACTTACACTGCAAAATTACAACTGTAATCATTTTATGAGATTAATGTTTAAACAATAAATAAAATAAAGTACTATTTAGGTGATCGTTGTGAGCCAAAATCGAAATTGAAATAGAAATTAAATACATTGCACAGCCCTTGTTAACAATCAATGGCAGTGTCACTCCGATCAACCCATGTAAACATCATCCCAGACCACAGCTCTCACCTGCAACATGCTGTAATGGGCACTCTGGAACAACAAGGCCACTAGATGGTTGCACAGAGCCTTGCCTGCTGTACAGCTGCATGAGGTTTCTTGAAGTTCGGCTGCATCAGCTTGGAAAAAAATCTACATTAAAGACACAACACAATATTAGTTGATAAAGTTAAACTAAAATGAAATTCTTGTTGCAAATGATATAGAAATGTAAGGAAGAGCATTACAATTAACCAAAAATTATCGGAAATCTGCAACCGCAGTAGAGTAGTTAACCCCTTACACCATTAACATATATTTGTACAAATATAGATAGTATAATATATATAATATACATATAATATATAGAGATTGTACAAACAGGATATTAAAGAATTTAAATCAAAGTTACATTATCATGATATTGTATGTCACAGAGGTATAGCAATTTATTGCACATGGTTGTTGACTGACTTTGATGTAAACAGTCAACAGTGGAAGGGGTTAAACTTCTTGCCTTAGCTTCCTAAAATAACCTTCAAATAATGTGACTGTTCTCGCTTCCTCATTGACCTGTAACACCTAGACCTGACAGCAACCGCCCTGTCAATGATGTTGGACACTGGTGGACAAAATAATAATTAATGCATATACTGTGGATTGTACATTCTAGCAAAAGGGACACTCGTATGCTGACGTTAGCTAGTTGACACTGACACTGAGAGGCTAACGTTCTTACTTTCAGAATACAAATGAAATGGGTGAATTGACTCATGAATAATCTTACTTTATTTGGGTTTAACCATACGAACATCTGAGCTGGCGCCAAACTGACATTAGCATAAACTAACCTACCTACCTAACTAATGTAATGTTATGTTAGCTAGCGTTTGCTAGTAGCCACTTACCTTCGTAGTCGTAGATGAAGTTCTCGAAAAAGAAACTGTATCCCTTGTCCGCTTTGGAGCGGGCTGTGATGGAGTGTTGTTCAGTTAGTCGATGTACGTCAGAAAAAGTTATTTTGGGTAAATTTACCAGGGATGCAGTATAAGTAAACGGGTCGTCGTCCATCATGGATTCGCCAGAGTGATTCACCGGAAGTGACAGTGCACAAAGATCACTGAATGCGGAAGTATCACGTATCAGCGTGATAATCCCCTATTGAAGCGTTTGCATGCGTTACTGAGCATGTGAAGTGTTTTATTCCAGTAGTGTCCTCATCAACACTGTATCGGTGGTTTGATTGTGTCTGACTCTAAACTAGCACTATAGGCCTTATTCGCAAACACCGGAAGTAGGTAACCGCGGCCATATTGTTGACATGACATCTGTCCTGCCCCTAGCCGCACGCAGATTTGAGTTGAGGTGAGCAGTAGCCTAATGGCTTCATCTCGTCGGTATCAAGAGAAGATAAGCTTGATTTTTGTGGACCCATATCAAATAGACCCAATAGCCTTAAAGATCCGTCCTTATTGCCAGCCGTAACTTATCCGGATATTTATAACGTTAGCTATCTCGTTCATACAGTATCCGCATAACGTTAAGGCCATTGCACACTGAGTCCGATTTTTTCGTATGCGTTTTTTTCGTGTTCATCAGCCTAAAAATTCGTCACGCACAGAAACCTTGCACACTGAGTCCGATGCGTATTTATTAAACCTTTGCGGAAAAAAAACGCAAAAAATACAAAATGGATTCGTCAAGCAGTGGGGATGATTGCCCTCTCTCTTCTTTAAAAGAGAAAAAGAAGAAAAAGAGGGTCCATCCAATCTTGTGCCGAGAGGAAGGAGAGTTTCAGCTCATCAATGAGTTGCGCAATTATCCCGAGCGATTCAAAATTTACCTCAGAATGTCAAGGAACAGTTTGATGCTTTGCTAGCGATACTGAGCCACATATTAAAAAGAAGACCACCAAAAAAGACACACACACACACACACACACACACACACACACACACACACACACACACACACACACACACACACACACACATACACACACACACACACACACACACACACACACACACACGCGGCCAGCAAAAACGCTGGGCATACAGAACAGCTGTATGGTTTGTTTATCATACAGTACTTTGTGCTGCGAGACGAAGTGTATCAACTTATCATGATGCCATTCTGGATTGTGTCGTTCGCTTGTACGGTCGGTGGGTCTGAATAGTCAAAAAACCTCTCAAAATGCTGGCTGTGGATGCGAAAAACGCAGAAAATCGAACCTGATCCGAATTTTTTTTTGACGGACGAAAGTTTCGGAGGCAGTGTGCAAGCATGATTGACATACTGTGAGGTCGATTTTTTTTTTAACGTGCGAAAATTTCGGACGCGAATTTCGGACTCAGTGTGCAATGGCCTTTACACTTCGCAGGGCTCCAGACTAACTTTTACTAGGATCGTTGTAACAAAATAACACAGTATCACACAAGCACTAATTCCCTACCTAGTGTCAATGAGGCATTTATCAATAGTCAAGTCAAGTCACCTTTATTTATATAGCGCTTTTTACAATACAAATAGTTTCAAAGCAGCTTCACAGAGATAACAGGAACATGTTATAATAGTATTGTTAAATTCAAAATTAAATGTTAAATGTCCCCAATAATGTTACCTGTGTTAAAATGATAGGAGCAGACATTGCTGTAGGGAGTTGGCAGATTAGTCTGTTTATCCTAGCTAGCCACAAGTCTCTCCTGCGCTGGCTCAACTCCTCTGTCTCACTCCCTTCACGTTTTCTGACAGTCGGTATCGCATAAAAACTAACTCCGGGGTTCTTATTGCTGTTGTTAGAACAGCAGTGTATTACACAACACACCATCGCGCTGTTTAAAAAAAAATACAGCGATAATACCATGGATAATACCGACGCTGCCTCGCTTGTCAATTGACAGACTGACAGTTGCCGTGGTTTCTATGTCAACAAAATGGCCGCCGCGAACATTGATGATGCAGATCGAATAACAACTATTGAGAGAGAGAGAGAGATCTGTCGTTCACTCAGTGACAGTCAGTGTTTGTACTGAGAAGAGATCAGACACGAGCTGCTCAGAAAAGTGTCACTGAGAGTTACAGAACAAACAGAGAATGATTTGGGATCCTATAGAAAACGAGCAAATTGTTTCGCCTCTAAAGCTACAGACACGAATCCATACAAAACAGCAGCAACACTGTAAAAAGTGAACGAGCAGTTGTTGCTTTAAGGAGATAATGTTGGGTGAGATCAGTGAATCATTCAGGACACCACAGTCTTGTAATTTCATCATCGACACATAACCATCATCACCTGGGCACGGTTTCCATAAAAATCTTTTAAGCTTACCTTGACCGTAGAATAATTGCAATAAATAGTCTGTATGATCAAATAGGCTTACGATGCTTTCAGGAAACACAGCCCAGGTCATGTTTCTCTTGTCACAACAAACGTGCTTTATGAACACAGAGTTGGAGCAGCCAGATAAAAACTAAAGTGAAACAGTAAAGGGCCAAGAGCCCAACTAAAGCAAACACTGATCACGGGCGTCAGTTTGATTTGAAATGTGGTGGGGACAGAGACGCATTTGGAAGTGCATTTTCAAAAGTGCTGGGTACAAACTTTTTTTGTGTGCATTTTATTTTGTGATTTCACCGGAATAGCCACGGGTGTGCCAGGGTGTGCCGGTGCCACCCAAAGTGGCAGCTGGCACACCTAATAATGGATGCAGAATAATTTTTTCTATAGTCTTACTAAAAAATGTTTTACTAAACTTGGGCTATTGTTGATTACTTAAAATATTGATTTTAAAATCAACACTTTCAAGTGTAAGTTAAACAAATTTTAACTGACCTTGTTTCCATGGCGACGTGTCATGATTGTCACGTGACACACCGCAGCCACTATTCGCTTTTATTCCCTTTACCGTGTGCCGTGTCTGATATTTCAATTCTTCATTTAAAAAAATATAGATATAACAAGATGAGCGCCGCAGTTTAGAGAGTCATGTCAGCTGGATTTACAGCACCTGAAATTGTCAGTTTCTCCCGAAATACATGAAAGAAAGTGGCCGTTGAACTGGGAGAAGAATAGTCAACTTTATAGTTCCGCTATGTGTCTGATATATAAATAAAACAGATCGGCAAATTACATTTGAATAGATTTAGGGCTGGGGGAAAAAATCGATTTGATTTAAAAATCGAGTTGGTAGGTCAAATCGATTTATATTTTCAAAAAAATCGATTTTTTAGATTTCTTTTTCTCCCCCTCCTCAGCCTACATTTAGATCACAACACTAGTGTCAGAGCACTATAATTGTTCTTCACGCGCACAGTAACTGAAATTTAAAACTGTTAAAAGAAAAGGCTCAATAAACTATTGCATACATAGATACTGTATAATACACTACGCATCGATTTGTGCCTTGAACTTTTCAATGCGGACTCGACGGGCTGCGCGCTGTGACTCTGTGTTGCTTCAAGCGCATCATTCAGCGCTCGGGATGCGCATAAGCTCATCATTCAGCGCTCGGGATGCGCATAAGCTCATCATTCAGCGCTCGGGATGCGCATAAGCTCATCATTCAGCGCTCGGGATGCGCATAAGCGCTTTGTGCCGCGATGTATTGGAGTCTTTCATATCATAATGCTTTTGCGCAATGAAAGTTTATTAATAGCCTTTCTTGTTCTGTCCCATCTATATGTTGCTGCATCATTAACAGCTGTGCTATACATTTAAAAAATGTCTTAATTTTATAGTAGGCTATATAATAATTGACCAAAGAGCAACATGTAACGTTTTACCAGATTAAGTGCTCTTATACCCACTAAATGTTTTTTTTTCACTAAATGTTCATATTTTATACAATTATTGAGCACTTGGGATTTTTCTAGACTAAATTTTACTGCTGAATTATCCACTAATCTAGTTTATAACAGAATTTTTGTCATAGATTATGATCATATATTTTTTGGATTTGTTGTTTTTCTTTATAATGAAGTTGTCTGTATTAAAAGTAGATTGTGTTTAACACACAAAAGAATGATTATCAGTTCAACACACAAAATCGCCCCGCTCTAAATAGATTGTTATTGCTGCTTCCATACTAGACATCAGTGTATTTTTACTAACTGTATTTCTTTACTAGTGCTTATGTGTATTTAAATGTCTGAAACATACAATAAACATTATGTGGCTGAAAACAATGCATATTAAAGGTTGTGTAGGTAGAAATTTATAAAAAACTTTTTTCCAAATTTGTTTAAACTTTTTATATATATCAATGCATAATTAAAATCTAAGTACTCTGAAAAAAAAGAGTATAAAAATCGATTGACTCTAGACCGTTTAATCTGCATTAAACACAGCTCATTATTTCGAACCGGGACGAAACAACGGATTGGCCTAGGCGACTGTCACTCTCTCGCAACCATGGCAACCGCCCCTTCGCCACACAGGACCTGCCCTTTTGCGCGCACTCGTTTGGTTTGTGTAATTCAAGAGCCACGGAACCTAGGATTACCAAAACAATGGCAGAGAAAGACCAAAGTCCACATTTGCAGTTCACGAAGGCAACCCAGTCAAAAAAAGGAAGTCATTTACATTACAAGAAAAGGTAATGAACAAAAAGTTGTTGGATAAACAAAGAAATAAAACTCGGGTGAATATCGGCGTGGCTTTCCAGCGTTGGCGAGAACTGA
Source organism: Chrosomus eos (assembly GCA_036326025.1). Taxonomy (NCBI): domain Eukaryota; kingdom Metazoa; phylum Chordata; class Actinopteri; order Cypriniformes; family Leuciscidae; genus Chrosomus; species Chrosomus eos. Next base: position 5,300 of record JAZAVI010000434.1, on the reverse strand, counting down.
GGGACCTCAAGGGGCTGAAAAGTGACGCCTTGATGGCTTTATTTCTGCTGGACAGGTAAATCTTTCTTTTTGTATTTAGATCATACAGATTTTTTTGTTTATCTTTTCAAGAAGCATGCGTCATTAGCACACGTAGCTGCCTAATATAGCTAACATAGCATTACTCAGCGAGCCGTAGTAGAGACGGTAAATAATAGACTTAGCTCAAGATGATAGCTGTAGTGTTGAATTGTGCATAATTTTGTTTAGATAACTAAATGTAGGTTTAACAGATAGTAGGTCTAACGTTACTCCGCATCCTGGTATTTTTCTTAGTATTATATTTACCCTCTGTCTAACTCTTTTAACATGTTTACCATGATTTATCATTTTTTTCATATTTGTTTTGTTTTTATATTCTAGACCGATGTTTACTGATGTCTTAATCGTGTATCTTTGTGTGTCGTACACACTATGTTGTATGTGTGTGTTAATATTTTGTGTTATAAATCTTACATGAAATTCATCTTCATCACAGTGTAAATGATGGCAATGGAACAACGTGTATCACGCAACATGTGTTTAGCTTTGCCTTATAGATAACTAGCTCGTTAGCGAATCAATAAATATATATTGTAAAGTTTACCAATATCAATATGCTAGTTTGATAGTGAGTAATAAAATACAACTTATTTGTTTAACTTCATAATGCTAAAGTTAGATTTTTTTATTTACATGTGTGTCTGACATGATGTCACTACATGCACTCGTTCCTCTACTCTTCGCTCGTCTCAGGTAAATAATGCGTCTTCAGCTCAGCTGTCAGAGTTGCTCGTTCATGTGTTTTGGGGGTGTGGCTTTGGAAGGAGACCAGAAGGGAGGGGGTGAAGTGAATGGAAATAATGAGCTGTCTTTAAAACAGTCGTGAGAGGTCTACAGACACTCGATTTTTATACTTTATTTTTCAGAGTACTTAGATTTTAATTATGCATTGATATATATATAGAAAGTCTAAACAAATTTTGAATTTTTTTTTAATAAATTTCTTACCTACACAACCTTTAAGTGCTGAGCTTGTCCGTCTCTGGCTCAGCGCCAGCAAACCCCAACCGCGAAAGCAGTTTGAATCTGGCAGTTCTGTGACGTCACTAAAAGTATACTCTCAGGGGCACAGAAATAAAAATCCAATATAGTCTATGGTGCCATAACGCTCAAAAGGTTAAATTGTAATTTACATTTTAAATTATTTTCGTTTAGAAAATATCTGCCGACATTCGTACTGCCAATCAGCAAACATCAGCTGCTGTGATCCCAGCATCTCCATAGGCACTATGTTATGACTATGTTGTTGGTGATCCTGAGTGTAATGTATAGTTATATTTTAATATAGCCTAGTTTTATGGTTATGTGGAGCATGGTTATGGTTAAAAAATTTGCACAGTAATCTGACAATAAATGTGGCACACCCAGTTTTTCAGATGCACACCCAATGTCTCTTTTCTGGCTACGCTACTGATAGAGAGTCTCCACAACGGCGATAGATTGAAGTGTGTGTCAGAGTGAAGACTGCGCGAGCTACAAGAGAACACTGTATCCATGACACTGATAGCAGCGGACACGAGCGCTCAGCTTGAGGTCAAAAACAAAACAAATTAGCGCTCGATCTCTTATTTAAGAGCGAACTTAATGAATGAGCTGCTAGTTAACTTGAGATGTTTTATTTGTATTAGGTACATCCATGCCTCAATGTTTCCAAAAGTGGAAACACCGTCCCCACTGAAATCGACGCATATGACACTGATCACCATAATGATGACTTGAAACAAAACATTCCATAAAACATCACCATCTAAACTTCTGTAAATCTAAATACGGCTGTGTGTAGATGTATGACAGAAAAAAGTCAACCTGGTCATAATACGTGCAATAATGTGTAATGGCTCAAAGTCAGTAGTTCTCTTTCCTTCAATGATTCAGCTTATTAACATAAGGCATCTTCAATAATGCTCAATCATTACTTAATGAATCACTTAATTTACCTTTGGCTAAGCCCCGCCCCCCTTAGTTACTGTCGCTATGTCCGTCAAGCTACGGCGTTCTCACACACACATCATGTTCTCACGCAGTGAAAAATACATCGCGGAGCAGAGAGGAGACTGACCCCCAATTTCCACCAACTGCGGAACGGCTGCAGATCCGCTCAGGAACGGCGGCGGAGTCAATAGGTTTCCATTAAAGTCAATGTGTGTATTTTCACTGACTGCGGAACGGCTGCGTTCCAACTCCGTCCCAGCTCCGGCAACCGCAGCCCTCCGGAGAAGATACGCAGAGTTTCTATTTTTGCCGGATGCCGGAGAGCGCCGCAGGAAGTCAAGCACAGAAACTAAATAAAACATCCGGTAATTTTCAAAATAATATACTCCGTGCTTACGGCGGATCGTATTTCCCTGCACTACGCCTTGAAAACAGAGATTTTATTTATATACCTTATCCTTTTTCCAACAAGAACAATAGTTAACTTTATTTACACAGCCTACTACTTTCCCAATACAATCAAAAAGGAACCAAAAAAAAACATTTAGTATTTTATAAGTTGATTATATAATTATAAATATTGTACTTATATGGTAGAATTACAATCATTTCCACAAAAAAAGGAGATCAGCAAGTCAGCACAGAGTTGTTTCCCCTCTACTCCTCTGGATGGAAACAAACTAGCTGGTTTTGTGGTTCGGTTTAGAAACATCATCACCATACGTAAATTAGGGAGATATCGTGTGTCCTCGTGACTTCAGCTGTCAGTCATGGCCGTAGCTGTTCCGCAACAAATCCGGATCTGGTAGGTTTTGAAGGACGGCGGAGCACGGGTCTGACACGCAGCGGAGCGGATCCGCAGCCGTTCCACAGTTGGTGGAAATCCGGTGACAACACGCTGAAGGACAGGGCAGGGCAGACCAGGTTACTTTTCGGTTAATTTTGATATTAGACATATTAAATAAAGTCTCACCTTTCAAATTTGGTAATTTTTAAAAATAAATTTAAACCAGCGGTTTTCAATAGGTGAGGCGCGCCTCCCCTGGGGGGCGCCAAAGAGCCACAGGGAGGCGCGTCACGCGACGAAAAAATAACGAATGCAGCTCTATTAATATCGCAGGTGTAATGGAAATTTTCTTTTGAATGTATCTCTTGAAACATATATCTGCTTGTGTGGTTTGTGAAGTTGCAAGATGCATCATCTTCTTTGCAAATAGTTCAATAGTGTCCGCTTTGCAAAGAGGTCAATAGGACAGTGCAAAAGGACAGAATATTCTGTCTTTCTAAGCAATAGATAACGTTGAGTGTATTAAGAGCGAGACATGTTTGGTTAGGTGTTGTTTCTTAAGTGACATGTGTTGACTGTGGAGATGCATAGATAAGGGGTGTTAGAAAATAAGGGGAACTGAGAACTCAGGGGCCTTAGTCCAAAGATAAGAAGAGGAGGGGGTACATCTAGGAGGGTGATCTTTTGGGTATATAAACTCTGTAAACTGAGGAGACATTTGCCCTTCTCATGTCAGACGCTGTCTGTGTGTGAACTGCCTTTCTTGCAAGAAATAAATACTAATACTTTATAACTTTCGAGATCTTCATTTGTTCTTCAACTGTTGTTTAAGGTGTTGATAAAAGAATTTCCACGACACAGGGTTTAAAGTATTCCGGCAACGCATGCGATACATTTTTGTATGATCATGCTTTTTGTATATGGTCATCTAAACCATTCATTCACGACAAGACAAAAGAGATCGGGCTGTCAGTGAATGTCCTCCTGACACACACAGACACACACGCACCCGGGTTGCACGCACGCATGACGCACAGAAAGACACGCGCCAGTATCGAGTTCTCTTTTGCGCTTGAACGAACAATTACCCACATATTTATGCCAAAATGTCTGTTTTGTCGAGTATCCTCACAAGAACAGTCTTAAATGAGTTAAATAAAATCTTAAATAGTAGTAGTGACTAGTGAGAGAATGAGATGCGGCAGATTTTAAAGTGACAGTGGCACTCATTCTCTCTGTCCGCAAAGTTAACCAAAGAGCAAAGGGAATATAGGAAATTACTCCCTGCTCTTGACTAAAGAACACTTGTAGCTTTAATCAGGATTAATCTATATTTCATTTAATTTATGCAGTGCGGACTGTTTTAACCTTATTCAATTTCTGTATATTTCATAACTGTTAGACAGGAAAGGTAGCCTACAGGTAAATATGACATTTATTATGGGTTTAAGTAAGGATTGTTTTAAGTTAACTTAAATTAAAAGGTATTATATTTTTTTAAGTTTAATAAATGTTTAAACATTTTTGGGAAATCATTTTCATGGAGACATCAGTAGCTATATTAATATCAGCGATACTTGACCCATCAAAAAACTTAGGAAATATGATCCTAAGTACTCAGTTATGTTTCACCTTGTCGGGGTCCGAGGCTGCACCTCTTCCACAGTGTGTGTTCTGCAAGGAGGTTCTAGCAAATGATAGCATGAGACCATGCAAACTTCAGCGTCACATTGAAACTAAGCACACAAATTTAGTGAACAAGCCAGTTGAGTTTTTTAAAAGGAAGCGTGATGATTTGCAGTCACAAAAAAGCATAATACAATCGTTTGGCGGCACTATTAACATCAAGGCGACAGAAGCATCTTATCGTGTCACGTATAGCGAAGACAGGCAAACCCCATAACATCGGCGAATCATTGCTACTCATTGCATTACATACTGATGTTCAGTGATTTTAAAAGTAGCCTTTATTAGGCTTGCATGAAGTTGCAAATGATTTGCTGTTGCAAAGAATAGTTTATGAATGCAATTTAAAAAAGTTGTGGAAATAAAATGTCTTCAATTACAACCCTAAATGGTAACACTTTATTTGAAGGGGTGTGCATAAGACTGACATGACACTGTCATAAACATGACATAACACCTGTCATGAACATGAAGGAGTCGTTATGAATGTTTATGACTGTTGTCATTAAGTGTCATTGGGTAAATTATGACACTTTTAATGCAAAGTTTCCATTGTTTAAAATGTCTTTGTTATGACAACTTGACATTAACCAAGAAATCATAACCTGTCAACCTGTCACAAATATGTCATAACAGGTCTAATTATCAAAGTTATTTAGCTTTGCATTAACATTACATTACCCTGTCATATGTGGTTGGTTTTGACTTTGGCCGTCATGACACCATTATAACTGTGTCATGAATATTTTACTTGTCCTCAATCTTTATAACTAGTCCAACGTGTTCCACTTTACTTGAGGTAAGGGGAAATATT